>JAUIRK010000953.1:0-85000 GCA_030549495.1 Nectonema munidae | reverse complement strand
TCCTTTCCATGTTTCCAATCTGTCTTCTAGATCAAGATGCTTGTTTCCATTTTTATCTGATATGCAAGGCACGCCAACAATATCTTTTTTATTTCTAGTGCTATGTTTTGCCATTTTAAAGACTTTTCTCATTCTTTCTTCTGGTCTCAAATTCTTTTAATTCCCCTTTAACTTCGTCAGTCATTGCCCTCCTAGTGACCTTTTTTGCCTCTTTCCTGCTCCCCACATAATCCTTTCTAGCTAACTCCGTTTTTACTTTATGCCAATTTTTGTATTTCGATTTCTTATTTTTAATTGCATTCTTAACATCCTGGACATTTCATTCTCCTCTAGATTTCGAGACGCCACACACTTTTTTCATAACATTTGATAAAACCTTCATCTTGTCATCCCAGCAATTGGCCTCTTCCAGAACACGCTGTGCTTCTCTAACAAACTTTTCCTTTGTACGAGTCTCTTTCAGTTTCCAAGTTTTCACTCTCTCCCTTTCTTTTCCCTATTAATCGTTGGTTTCGTATTAAAAATCATGTCCGTAACTCACAGTCTATGTTGAGTCATCACTTCTTCATCAGCAATCACTTTCACGCCCTTAACTTTATCTCTTTTTCTAACCAATATATAATCTGTGCCTTCTTTCTTATATCTCACTTCCTGAAGACCTGCAACAATTACTTTTCTTTCTACAAGCATATTCACCCCTTCAGCACTTCTACCTACAAGCGAACCAACATTTGCTGACGCAAATCAGAGTATTTTCATTGGCTTTCTAAGGGACAAAAATTTAGGAATCCTGGGCTCCCAATGGGCTTTACAACGGTCCGTCATGAGTCTTCTTGTACTTATCTCTGAGAAAAACTCCTTCCCCGTGACTCTATTTGCCCAAGTCACCCGGAGGTTAAGCAACTGGGAATAAAATTTTCCGTGGTATTTGAGTTGTTGTTGCATAATGTTATTTTGGAGCGTGATTTGTATGACAGGATGCCCTTCCTGGCGCCAACCACTATTTGTATTCAGGACTGGAAACCTTTAGCCTTTATACAATTAAGAACTAAACCCACAAGGCAGTGGTAATTTGGAATCGGAGTTATTTTCTCCTAGGACAAGAGCCAACCAAGGCTATCGAGTTTGTTCTACCCGGAGCTTTAGGTTAAAGCGCCTGTTACTCGCTTTCGCCTCCAGATCATTTACTTTTAAACAACCCCGCCACATGAAGGCAGATCTAAAGACTTACTGCTCAGAGGCTGTAAGAGACGCATGTGTCATATGAGGCATTTTATAAGAGCATGAAAGCTCAACATCATTCTCCACCTCGACATAAACAGCATTAGAGAGAGGTCAAAAAAAATTAAACTATAAACTATGTAAATAAACTATAAATTAGAAATAGATTACTAAACCAAAATAACTAAACTTAAACATCGCGTGATAAGTTAGCTAAATTTTAACCCTGACTGATATAACTTCAAAATGGCTATATTATGCCAACTTCGAAAGCTCTGTTTCATGTTGATAACAATTTTTTCCAAACGTTATAAGAAAAGGTGATTATATTATATTCACCTTTTAGAGCACTCTTTCCAAAAGTAGGGCCTAAGGTGCGAAAGCAGTTCTCATGGGAATTCAAAGAAAATAACGAAAATGTATCAAATTTCTAGATCCTTTTATGACAATCTTGATAATATTCTTGAAGGGTTACCGTAGATGTAATGAAATTGAAATGTGATACAGTTTCTAAAAAGTTTTTTGATATAGATATAAATATTTTAAGAATAAATACCCAAAACTAAAATTTTTTGATGCAAAAAATTTACTTTACTTTAAATAACAAACACCAAATTTTGAAGAACAAAAATTTGGGCTGCGATAGTTTATCTGCCTAAAACTATTTTAGTTTGACATCCCCTTATTTAGACTTTGCTTAATATGTTAACTTTTATGGAGGTAAAAAAAACTAAATTCTATTAGAGAAAAAGTTTTTTCAAAAGCGTTTTTTGTGGCTTTTTAGTTTATTAGTGATTTATTTAAGTACTAAGGTGTGTTCTGGGATAATTAGGCCTTTGAACAATTCGGCCTATAGAGACAATTCCACCTCAAGTCAAAATAAATATCAATATATTTAGAGTCCGAATTTTTTGAGGGAGAAATTGAACTACCTCCCTAAGGTTAGTTATATAAATTAATAAGAAAATTTTCATGGGTGGATAAAAGTCCTTTTCTAAAATCATTAATTGGGCCATGTTTTGTACACTGGTCAAATGTCTGACACTCAATTCTTTGCAATGTTATACCAATATATACAATCGCCTTTTCTACTTTATTAACCTGCTATGACTTTATACAAAAATGCTATGATCTTAGGATTACCCATTCTGCAAAATAAGCACGAGATTAGGACTTTGTATTCCAAAATATCAAACATCAAATGAATTTGAACAAGTTTGGTATATACGTACTTGTGAAGCTCATTCACTGAATCTGATAGATTGAAAAAATTTGACAACAGCCAAGAAGCATTTCATTTCTTTTCTACAGTACAATTACTCTAAACCTTTTTTTATGGTTTTAAAATATCTGAAAGCTTCAATCAGATTTGCGGTTTACTTCTAAATACTGTCTTCAAAAATATTTTCAAAAAAATAAAATTTCTCTTTCAAATAAAATATCTGTTTTTATACCAAATCCACTATGCTTATTTTATTCCTGCACTCCATTTTGTTTAATACGGGTAAAAAATATCTAGAAGTAGCAATTGGATTATTAGTGATGTATGCCTGAAAATCAGTTCTGTAAAAAATTTTCAAAAAATCGATTATATTAGTTATATAGTAAAAATAATTTTTTTTTGTATATTTTGGCTTATAACACTTTCGTCAATCATCTTGAGTATGAAATATTTATTTGAAAAAAACAAAACGTATTATAAAATCTTTTGAAGATTAGTATAAGAGAGAGAAGCAACCTGAAAACTATTTGAAAAGATTGTATCTTGACTAAATGGAAGATCTATGAACTAGGAAGTGGTTTAATTATATAATATTAGGTGCTTCAAAAATTAGAATAGGTCAGATTTATTAAAAATGGCACAGATGCCAATATGTGAGAATTTAGTCACTATCAAAATATTATTTATTGAATTTGTTCATCTTTTACTTTTGCGTGAAAGAGAGAATCTTTAAGATGAAGAGGGTGGACACTTTTTTGTAAAACAACAATGAACATCACTAATGATTCATCAGAAAAAACCTTTGAACTGGGATTTGGTTGACAAATATTCAGGCTGAATATCTCTTCATATCACCTGATAATAATATACACGACACTGATAAAAAAAACCCTAAGATCATCAAGAAGATTCCTTAATCAGAATGCTTTGTGAGAGGAAAAAATCTGTTCAAAATAAATCCTTAAAAATTTTTTTCAAACACACATTGAAGAAAATATATTTCTAATGAAAAAAAGCTACCAAGAAAGGATCATCATAGAGGGGAATAGTAAAATTACATACTGTAAAGTATAGAAGAAATGACGTTGAGACTACACGCAGATAACGAATTTATAGCCAAAATGTTGAAGGTCGTATCGAGATGCACTGACAAATGATATATTTTGAGTGAATTAAACACAAAAAGCTGGCTTTAAATAAATTAAGAAAATAATAATTAACAGAAAAATGACGCAAGTAGAATTTATTTTGAAGTTTATCATTGTTTGACAGGTTTAATCGTTTTTTTGACACGTTTAATTGATTTTCATAAGAAATGAGCAACAACATTTGGGCATATTTGAAAATGGTATATATGTGTAAAAATTTTTAAAGGTATTTCAATAAAAATTTTAATTTTGTCATGAGCTCTCATATATAAATCAATTTTGTGATAGGTTTGATTGATTTTCATAAAAAAATTAACATCACCACTAAATACTAAATATTTCAAAATGGATATATATATATTTATATATTATCTCATAACCTGTACGGTTGAACGCGGGTAGACAACTTGCGTGTTATCTCCAACCCGTATACTACGATGATTCATCTCCAACCTGTATTCTACGATGATTCATCTCCAAACTATATACTACGATGATTCATCTCCAACCTGTATACTACGATGATTCATCTCCAACCTGTATACTACGATGATTCATCTCCAACCTGTATACTACGATGATTCATCTCCAACCTGTATTCTACGATGATTCATCTCCAACCTATATACTACGATGATTCATCTTCAACCTGTATACTACGATGCTTTCTATTCCAAGTACTAATGACTAGAAAGACAATGTTCAATTTTATGTTCACATTCTGCTAGATGTAAGATTTGATATACCTCATTCGGGGAGACGATGCTACATAAGTTATTACCTATATACATTATACCTGTATACTACGTTGGTTCATCTCCAACCTGTATACCGCAATAATTCATCTCCAACCTATATAATATATTTTATCAAATAATCAAAATAAAATTCTGTAATCAAAGAATCGAAAAATATTCTTTAAAAAATTAAAAAATATCAAACTTTCTGTTCATATTTTGCTACCTCATACGATGTTACAAAAGTTATTACCTATACTTTGCAATTTGCACGATTTTAAATATTATATTTGTCGAATAATCAAAGAATCGAAAAATGTTCAAATCAAAAAATATTTATTCTTTTTAAATATATCGTTGGCTCCCCTTACTTTTAGTTACGTATGTGCATAATTTGATAAAAATTAATTATTAAAGACTAGGTTTATCTTTCAATTTTAAAAGTAAGGGGAGCCAACGATATATTTAAAAAGAATAAATATTTTTTGATTTGAACATTTTTCGATTCTTTGATTATTCGACAAATATAATATTTAAAATTATGTAAATTGCAAAGTATAGGTAATAACTTTTGTAACATCGTATGAGGTAGCAAAATATGAACAGAAAGTTTGATATTTTTGATTTTTTAAAGAATATTTTTCGATTCTTTGATTACAGAATTTTATTTTGATTATTTGATAAAATATATTATATAGGTTGGAGATGAATTATTGCGGTATACAGGTTGGAGATGAACCAACGTAGTATACAGGTATAATGTATATAGGTAATAACTTATGTAGCATCGTCTCCCCGAATGAGGTATATCAAATCTTACATCTAGCAGAATGTGAACATAAAATTGAACATTGTCTTTCTAGTCATTAGTACTTGGAATAGAAAGCATCGTAGTATACAGGTTGAAGATGAATCATCGTAGTATATAGGTTGGAGATGAATCATCGTAGAATACAGGTTGAAGATGAATCATCGTAGTATACAGGTTGGAGATGAATCATCGTAGTATACAGGTTGGAGATGAATCATCGTAGTATACAGGTTGGAGATGAATCATCGTAGTATATAGTTTGGAGATGAATCATCGTAGAATACAGGTTGGAGATGAATCATCGTAGTATACGGGTTGGAGATAACACGCAAGTTGTCTACCCGCGTTCAACCGTACAGGTTATGAGAATATATCATTACATATTAGAGAAGAGTTTTCTAAACTCTTTATACTGAAAAAAATATTTCTTCAAATATATTACTGTTTTGTTTAAAATACCTATACTTTGCAATTTGCACGATTTTAAATATTATATTTGTCAAATAATCAAAATAAAATTCTGTGATCAAAGAATCAAAAAATATTCTTTAAAAAATCAAAAAATATCAAACTTTCTGTTCATATTTTGCTACCTCATAGCTTCAATACTTATTGAGAAAAATTGATTAAAACACATATTTTGATCTATTTATCTTCTCTTTAGAAATTTATATGCAGTAAACAATAATAAAAATAATATTTATCCAAAACATATTTTTTTCGAATCAAAGTGTAAATCAAACCCGCACTTAAATTTTGGATGATTAAATCAAAAGAAGTAAAAAACTAATGTTAATTTATAAAAAACCCAAAACTAAAATGATTTTATAAAAATCTAAAAATAAATAGTGGACTACGATTATCCAACAAAACTTGTACATTCGATCTACATTTTTCACTTCAAAAATAATTTAAAATTTATTAGAAAAAGATTATACTGACCAATAAAAAAACGAAGGTTAATTTATAAAAAAATGGAAAAACTAATACTATTTTATAAAAATCTACAAATAAATTTAGATTCTGAGAGTAGAGTCGCTTTATAATTGTGCTGGAAATTGTCACATAATATAGGTAAAAATTTGTCCTAATGAAAGGAGCTTTAGTTTAAAATGCATCCCTTATCTGCTAATTAATGGTATGAAGCCCATGGAAAATAAAAACAGTAAAAGGTATTTCTTAAGTACTTATGATATAAGTAATGTATTCTGAAAGCCCATAAAAAATGCTTTAATTTGGTATATCGCATGATGCATTTTGTTGAGAAATGTGAAAGTTATAAGCGTTTTAATATTTGACTAAGATTTAAGCTAGGAACACTACAAATAAACTAAGCGTACACTAGCCCGATAAAATAAACCACACACGCGTGCTAAAGATGTGGTGAAGCGTATGTGAGATAAGAATTCACTGCGCTCACAAACGCGTAATGCAACATGTGTTAATCTTTCTTCGCATAGTTATGCTCTAAAATCAATCAATAATGTGATTTATTCCTCGCACACTGTCGGTATAAATATAACGAATGCCCTTCGTTAAAAATTAGAAAGGTTGTATCTAAACTAAATAAAAGTAGACTACGATTATCCAACAAAATTCGTACATTCAATCGACATTAATAAACCACACGCGCGTGCTAAAGATGTGGTGAAGCGTATGTGAGATAAGAATTCACTGCGCTCACAAACGCGTAATGCAACATGTATTAATCTTTCTTCGCATAATTATGCTCTAAAATCAATCAATAATGTGATTTATTCCTCGCACACTGTCGGTATAAATATAACGAATGCCCTTCGTTAAAAATTAGAAAGGTTGTATCTAAACTAAATAAAAGTAAACTACGATTATCAAACAAAACTCATACATTTAATCGACATTTTTCACTTGAAAAATAATTTAAAATTTATTAGAAAAATATTATACTGACCTATACTACTGACCCATAAAAAGTAAAAAATAAATATTAATTTTCGACAGTTTTATTTAACTATGACATTTTAAAATGTTAAAAACCATATTCTACCTTTGTGAATATTAAATTTTGAAGAAATAATATATAAACTCATCACGTTAATTATTGGTATTTTTTGAAAGTAGATAAAAGTTAACTGACCTCACATAAAAGCGGATTTTGGAAAAATAAAAATATATTTATTTGTAAAACCTAGCGTATTTTACCCACAAAGAGTATAGCTTCAAATCTTGTACATTCGATCAACATTTTTCACTTTAAAAATAATTTTAAATTTATTAGAAAACCATTATACTGACCTGTACTACTGACCCATAAAAAGTAAAAAATATATATTAATTTTCGACAGTTTTCTTCAACTATGAAATTTTAAAATGTAAAAAATCATATTTTACCTTTGTGAATATAAAATATTGAAAAAATATTATATAAATTAAGAACGTTAATTATTATTGGTATTTTTTGAAACTAGATAAAACTTGACTGACCTCACATAAAAGCAGATTTTGGAAAAATGAAAATATATTTATTTGTATAACCTAGCCTATGTTAACCACAAAGAGTATACCTTTCCAATGATATCATTTTCATTCAATTTTTTTTTAAAATCTTCACATTATGCTTAAACAAAAAGGTGGTCCGTAATTTTTTCAAAAATTTAGACAAAATTTTTCAAGTAAAGTCCATTTATTAAAATTTGTTAAAACTTTTGCAAAAATAAATTATTCTAGAGTATGTAGCAAACGATAAGCTTTCTAATGATATATATATCATGAAAAAGAAATATTGAAAAACAGTTTAATTCTTTCTTCAAATCAAACAAGTAAAAATTTCCAAAAAGTAGTATTGGTAGTAGTAGTATTATTATTATTATTATTATATATTACATAAACATTTCAACCAATCATATAGTTTTTATGAAATAAAACTGCCATTTCAAAGTTAAATTTTTTGAACTTTTAGGTAGAATTTTTGAAATGTGGCTTTCAATATGTATGTAAAATATTTTTTGAAAATTTTTATTATAAGTATATTTTTTAAGCATTTTACGATTTACACATTTAAATATATAATAAGGCTGGCAAGTTTTGCGAGTTGTCTCCCCGAAGGTCTTGCCAGACCTCTGATATTGTATGCATAAAGAACATTTTATAAGAATAAAAATTTTAATTTTGACATGGTCTGTTTCATTTCAATCATTTTTCACAGATTTGTCTTATTTTGAACTAAAAATGATATATAAATCAATTTTTTGACGAATTTGATTGATTTTGATAAAAAAAAAGTTGACATTACCACTTAATTCAGCATACTTGAAATATATATATATCATATTGAAAAATTTATAAAAACTTATAAATATCTGAGAAATAAGGGAGGCACTTTACGCCCCCACCTCTCCCTCTCTTGAGGGACTAAAACCTTCTCTGATACCACATCGTAGGAACATGCTTTAGCAAACCAGGAATTTTCAATTCTCTCTGTAAAATTTTAATAGCACTAGAATATATAGAAAAGCAGTCTCTTTTTTCATTAAGTCTTTGAGTTTTTATTAAGCTAATTAAAGTATTAATAATCAATTATATTCAATCACTTCTTTGTTTTTTTTAGCTTCAGAAAAGATACATAAAAAGCTTGTTTTAGGTTTATTTTGATTCACCATGAGCTAGAAAGAGTAAATGCCGCCCTTTAATCACCATTTCTTATAACGTTTGGAAAAAATTGTTACCAACATGAAACAGAGCTTTCGAAGTTGGCATAATATAGCCATTTTGAAGTTATATCAGTCAGGGTTAAAATTTAGCTAACTTGTCACGCGATGTTTAATTTTAGTTATTTTGGTTTAGTAATCTATTTCTAATTTATAGTTTATTTACATAGTTTATAGTAATTATTTTTGACCTCTCTCTAATGCTGTTTATGTCGAGGTGGAGAATGAGGATAATCAATGATTACGCATCCAAAAACTCTGAAAAATATATATTCATTGATGAGCCTGGGTTCGATTTAAACCTTTCTAGATATTTTAAAATATCAAAATTTGAACAGAGATCTAGTATAGTTGTTCCTTCTTTTAGCGTCTGAAAAGTAACCCTTTGTTCGGCTATTAATTATAACAAGGTTATAATTTTCTTATTGCAAATTTTTCTTGTAACATTGAAAAGTTTCTCGTATTCATGGAAGAATGGAAGTTAATTCTTGACAGCAATTCAGAATACAAAAACTCTTGGCTAAGACAATAATTATGAGAACTTCATTGAAGAAGTTGAAAGGAGAGATTTTAAAAATTTCTATCTACATATGGTCCACAATTCTCAAAAATTTTAATAAAATCAGTTTTATCAGTTTTTAATTTTTTACACATAGTAACCAAGTTTTTTCAAAATGGCTTTTGTATATACTTCATGAATTTAAAATAAGCATAATTGAAAAAACAAATTTCAAATACGAAAAGAAGTATTTAAAATAAAAATTAACAAAAAGGCAGGAGGAATGCATTATCTCTTAGTATAGAGGCAGATGTTTTGCGTAAAATCAATTTTGGAGAGACTTTGTTGTTAATAAAACCAGAAGGAAACTATATCTTGTTGAAAATTGTTTAATTTTGATGAATAAAATTTTGTGTGGTTGATTATTTTTATAATTTGAATACATAACATGGGATATCAAATACTTAAGTGCTTACGGCATCTAAGAGGCTTAATCCGTCCCTGGATGCAGTGCAATTAATTAGTCAAAAAACTAATTAAGAAGACACTGCACCAGAAGTAAAAAGCAGTATCTTGGACTTTGGAAGTTTAATAATAAGACAGGAAAAGCAATACTTTTTTGATAAGAATATTTAATATTCATTTTAATAATGAAATATGTGCATTGCCAGATTAGCCAGATTTTTTGGTCCACCTAACATTTAAAAAATAGCTGGGAAATATAGAAAATCCAAGCTTTTTATTAATAAAAATTATTGTTTTCAGAATTTAGCTTCAGAATTTATGATCCATTATTATATCCTTTTATCTAGTACAAAAACTTCTCTTTTTCTTTCAATATTATTTTTGTTGTAAATAAATATAATATGCGAAATATATATGGAAATTATGACAATTATTTTATTATTTATATTGGGGACAAACAATTTTGCTCTTCACTTTGTTCAATTCACTTGTGTCAATCACAAACAAAAATATGTGCTTAAAAATACAAAAAAACAAATTTATTTTGAAAATACCCCGCACCATGCAACTTAGTGCAGTAAAAACCTTTCCTTATCATTTGTGTTGCAAAGAAATCAATAGTAGTCTACGGTTTCCAAACTGAGAAACTTGAAAACGGGACAATTAGCAGTTTAATAAGTTCAAATGTTGTATTGCTTGGTTTATAGCCTGTTATTGTATTATATAAATAACAATTCTTTTCGTTTTCAATAAAAAATAAATTTAATTTTTGGGTCTTTTCGCTTAGACGGCCACATCAAGTAATCACCATTTCTTCTGCCTTTTATAGTTAATTTTATTAGTATTATTAATTAATTATAGTTATTAATATTATAGATAATTTTTATATAAAAAATATTTTTTAGTTCTTATTTAAAAATACTTTTTAGTGGTTATTTAAGTCAGTAGAGCCAGAACAAAAATAACAAGCATTTGAAAATGTGATTTTAAAGAGCAGTATCACTGAACCAGACTCTAAAGTCTAAAGTGATGACGAAGTGTTTTCTCACACTCTTAACACACAAGAATAAACGCGCAGGTGTCTTTGCACCTGGGAGCTGCTTTCTTAATAAACACATTTGCAGCGCGAGAAACTGCACCTTTATCTCTGGTCATTAAAAGTTAGATTTTAAGCTTACACATGTGATTATTCGATGCAAGCACTAATTTCATGGCGCTTGTGAAATCTAAAAAAACGCAAAAACTACATGGTTGCCGGTAGATACAATTTTTACGAAGTTGTCTTCCTATTTTTATACTTTACATCAGACAAGAAGCAATTATTATAGAAAAGTATGAAATAAAATACAGTGGAAAGTCTAGCTATGCAGTAGTAATGTGTAATTGAAAACCTATATTTAAAATCACTATGATTTTTACACAGTTGTCTCTCCATTATCATTATCCTTTATTTTATCCTAAATGAAAGTAAAATGTAATTGATTATAATGAATTAAATTATCAGAGGTTATTGGATGTCCCTATTCTCTTGTTGCCCCCCGTGTCCAACCTATTGAGGTTTTAGAAGATAACACAATGCAACCAAAAATAAAAAGTGTTTGTTTGAGTTAATTTTATTGGTTGTTTATCTTTTATTAGGTCGTACGAATGAGGAAAAGCATATCTTTATGTCGCTAATCGTAATAACACTGTTTTTTTGAAAAATAAATAGAATTCGTGTATGATCCCAGCAACTGGCGACTGTTCATCGACAGCTCAACTAGAAGCTTGAAGGCGGTTCTGTTGCACAATGGTAACAAGTAGCCAAGCATCCCTATCGCTGACTCTGTTCACCTGGTCAAATACGAAGATCATGATTGGGAAGTGATTAGAGACTTTAAAATGATTGGCTTTTTTACAGGTTTTCAAGGCTTCACAAAACATCCCTGTTTCCTCTGCCACTGGGATAGCCGAGCTACAGCGAGACATTATGAAACGAAGGACTGGCCATGAAGAACGGCATTTGTCATTAGCGAGAAGAAAGTCAAGAGGCAACCGCTGGTTGAGCAGGAGATCTTAATACCACCCCTCCACATCAAGCTGGGGCTCATAAAGCCCCTTTGTGAAGGCACTAGATCATCAGTCCGCTCCTTTAAGCATTTGGAAGCGGTATTTCCGAAGTTGTCCGAGGTTCAAATAAAGGCAGGAGTGTTCGTTTGGTCGCAAATTAAAAGATAAATAGAAGGAAAAAAATGAAGAAATAGCTTTGAAAGGATTAATCTATGCTCTGGTGGTATATTATATGCATTTTGCCTATTTTCGTTCACACACTTTTCTATTTCAATCTAGAAACTCCCCACACCGATTCCGCAACCCTGTCCCAAAACAGCATTTCTTCACACCACGCTTTACATTCAATGATGCGCTTTTTTCTTATATAAAATTTCTATTATTTCCTCTTGTTTGAAGATTGGATCTTTGAATTAAATGTAGGTTTAGATACTTTTGATTTACCAAATCCAGTGAGTGTCTTTAGTTATGAGACAGGTGTTTCAAATGTGATAATAGCCTTATAAAATTTTGCGTGCATTTTATTAAGGCTCGCTAAAGCCTTGATAGACTTCAATTCGGCAGGCAACTCAAAGTTGTTCCTCACCCATGATATAAAGAATTATGTGAAGGGATAAAACATGATATGCTGGTAATAAACGTTATGTAACATCAAAAAATATTTCTGTCACCCTGTACTTTATTTGTTTTCCCTTTTTCTGTATGAAGCTTTTTCTAGAACTTCTTTATATTCTATGAACTTTGAATATTCTTTTTAACAAGTTCGGTCAATTTTAATTAATCTTTTGACATAACTAAGATATATATTGTAAAAAGAAGCATCCGCAATGAATTCCGCGCATCTGAAAATAAAAGTTTATTGCATGAATCTAAGAAAAAAGATGCATACTATTCATTCATTTCTCTAATCCTCCAAAGTCTCAAGCAATTACCTATTTTCTTCCTATGCTTCCAATTTTTGATAGATAAAAATGCATATCTTCCAATAATAAAAAAATTGCTCTAAAGAGTTTGATTCATAATGCGGTACACGACTGACCAATGGGCAATCGAACAAAGTATGCCTGGATCAATGTAAACAACCCTTCCACATTTGCTCTATGTGGTATAATAATAAATGTGACGCTCTTCAAAGAACCTTCCAATATTGAGGTATTTAAAACAAATGATAAACAATATACATGTTATGTTTAAATATTGAAACTTGCAATTCAAGACAAATAAAAATTTTTTTTTTAAAACGTTATACCAAATTTAAGATAATAGCTATAGGGTGTAATTCTCATTAATAATTCAATGCACATATAATGAAAGAATTTTGTTTTGATGTTAGAATATCACGTTGATAGTAGGTCTCCAAAAATTTCAGGCTTCTAAATAAAGCAAACAGCATCAAGTTTATATATATAGCATAGACGAGGAAGTTTGTGCTTTCGCTCACAAAGAAAAATGGAAAAACGATAGCCTGCATAAATTATGAAAATAAGAGCTTCAGTGAATACATTATACGTTTAGACGAAGTCATTTATATTTTTCTCGCATAATGTAAGTTGTTGCCATTTTATATATTTTTTGATTTTAACGCGCTTTTTTCATTCGTATTTTGCAAATGATTCAGTAAAGTTATAAGGGATTAAGGAAAAACTATATGATAATTACTAATTATTATTAAACCATTTGAAGCGAATAGGTCACATATGAGGAGATTAATTAATCAGTTCGAATAGGGTGAAGCGATCGCAGTATAAGAAGAAGATAAATAACATTTCGCATAAGATTTAACATTTGTATCTTATAAATTTATTGATTAAATTAAATAATATACGAATAGGCGATTTCATCCACGAATCTGTTTAAAATGATTTGTTAAGCCAAAATTAAGGAATATATAATTCGTAAAAATATTTAAAAATATAAAAATTTTGACTCACAAGGACCACAAGAACTGTTCCCTCCGCTTGGCTTAAATTGAAAAAGAGTCATAGAGCCAAATATTCTATTTAAAGTTATTGATTAACACTTAACAAATAAACTAATAGAAATAATATTAGTTATTTATATAACCTAGTAATTTTAAACTAACTTATATAAACATTAATAGTTAGAATTGTTAAGGGCCGGCCTTAGGCCACTGCAACCTATGGGGCCGCAGTGGGCCCCGCGCTTCTCATTTTTCATTTTGATGATATATTGCATGATTTCGCTAAATGCAAGGTTCGCAAAGTAAAGTTACTTTGATCGTCATTTTGTGTTAATGAAAAAGTAATAAAACAAATCCTTTTCTTTTTTTCAAAATCTTATTTCTCACTTTTAATCTTTTTTCCTACCCACACTGGGCCCCGCGCAATCCATTTTGCATAGGGCCCCGCGAACACTAGGGCCGGCCCTGGAATTGATTATTTTGAATTAGTAAATGAGGACTTTATTAATTTTATCAATTACGGCTACTAATTAGGCTATTTTCACAGATATAAGTAAATAAAATACTAGCTTGAGCATTCATTATTTTCTTTAATGTTAAAAGATCTAACAAACATATTATGCATTGATAAAGATACAGAGAAGGCTTCATTTTAAGTATACAAAGAGAAATTTAGTTGGCGTATAATGTAAAAATATATATATATATAGAAGAAGAATAAATTTATTTTGCAAAACAATAGTTAAAAATATACAGTTAATTTTAAGGGTATTCAAAAAAAATCTTCCAAATGTTTGCAAGGATGTTCAAAAAGTCAATACTGACCGCTAATTATGATCATCCCAAAAAATAAATAAGCAATGATAAACATTTTAAGTGTTGAATAACAATTTGAAAATGCAGAGAAACAGCCACGCGTATATATGTATATTGTATAAATATATTTATGAAGATAAATTTTGGTGAAAATTGAAAATTAAATAACGATTCACATATAAAATCTTTGATTACATACAAAACAGTTTTGGATATTACACATTACAACATAAGTAGAACAAAGAAAAGCTTTAATTGAAGTTAAAAACTTCGGAAGTTAACGTCATGAATGCAGGCAAGATGCTTGTTCCAAATAACAACACTTCGAAACTTCAGACTAAGTTGTAGGAAAATCTAAGATTGTATGATGATTTGCTGTCAACTGTAGAAAAGCAATTATCAAACAATTTGGGTAAAAAGAAATTACTTAAAAATTTGAAAACCGGAAATTTGTATATTTCAGGAAATTTTAAAAGGTTAAATTTCTTGAAGTAATCAGATGTATGAGATAAGTAAGGAAGGTCAGAAACAATTCTTAATGCTTTTTTGTAACTTAAGTAGTACCTCTCAAAATTATGATATCCCCAATTATAAACACTATAGTGAAGATGTGGAAGTAAAAGTGACTTATAAATATTTAATTTAGTTGTACTAGAAAACAAATGCCTTGTGTGTTTCAATATGCCTATGACACTATTAACTTTGGTACTAATGTGTTGTATGTGCTTGTTCCACGTTAACTTATAATTTATAATAAGACATAGTAAGTTAAATTCAGTCATAATTTTGATTTCATGTTTTTCAAGATTCAATTCTTCTTTTTTCATATTCGAAAAATACATGGCCCGTGATTTTGTTTTGTTCACCAAAAGTCCATTATCATTACACCAATCAAAAATAGTATTTATTGAAAGGTCCAAAGAACTTTCTTAACTTCCAAAATTAGTTATAACACGATCATTCAATTTTAATACTAAGGTCAAATCATCAGCATAGAAAAGATGGAGTGCATTCAAATTAGAAAAATGAAAGTCATAGATGAAAATCGTAAAAAGAAGGGGTCCTAGAAGAGACCCCCGTGGAACACCTGAATCCATTTTACATACATCTGAAAATACATTGTTCACACAAACTTTATGTTTTCTGTTTTCAAGATATGACTGAAAAAACAACAAGGATTCACAGTCAAAGCCATATTTTTTCATTTATACAGAAGTATAGAATGTGGAATTACATCAAATGCTCTAGAGTCTAGAAAGATAAAAAAAATATCGAAATAACTGCTTCATTTTTATCCAAACAAGTAGTTACAAAATCCAAAAAATAAGTGTGTAGGTGCTGTGTGGAGTGAGACTTTTTGAAACCAAACTGTTTCTCGTAAAACAAACCATTGGAAGAAAAGTAACTATAGACCCTTTTAAAAATGATTTTTCAAACACTTTCGATATTACATCTACCAAACTCATTGGTCTGTATAGTTAGAAACAATTAATTTGTCTCTTGGACCAAAACAACCTTAATCAATTTAAAACATGATGGAAACACAGAAAAAGAAAGACAGAGGTTTGAAGAGATTGTACAAAAAGACACAAATATAGTTTTTTGTCAATTTGATGTGGTTAATAGACATACCACAAATATCTTTAGAATCATTATTTTTGAATTCATTTATCGCTAAAATTATATCATTTACTGATATGATATCGAAGCCAAATACATGATTAACTAAAGGCATATAAACATAAATTTTCTAAGAAATAAAGTTGCTAACCGAATTTTGTTCTGTGAAATGTCTATTAAAAGTATTCGCAATGTCTAAATTATTAGACTAATGAATCGTTCGAAAAAATCGAATTTATGTTTTGCTTTTTTAACTACGGAACTAATTATCTTCCATGAAATAATCCATGGAAGAATTACATTCATCAAAAAGACTATCATAAAACTCATACTTTAGCTTTCTAATTTCATACTTAATTTTATTCCTCATATAATGGAACTGTTGCTTCAAACTATGATGAGAAACTACCTTTAATTTTCTATGTATTTTGTCTCTTCTTTTGTAACTCATCCATTTAAAGCCACACTATACTTAGAATTTTTCTTCATTTCTTTTTTTGTCGTACATAGCATAAGTTCATCCGAAAACTTCTTGATAAATCTTTCTGAAATTATTTCTGGATTATGAGAGTTATCTATTGACACCCACTCAAATTGTTTAACTCTTTCGATAAATTTATAAGAATTGAAAAAAGACTTTACGTAAAGTTTGTTATTCACTAAACTTGTTTCAAGGGATAAAATAATAATCGGATAATGATCAGATATGCTAGTTTCGAAAACAAAACTTTGATATTTAAATGATGAAATAAATATGTATAAAAAATTATCTATCAAGGATTGTGAGGATGCATGAGTCGATTTGGTTATGGCGGGGATATAAGAATTAAAATGAAACGCATTGAAAAAAGATGAAACAGATGATGAAGTATCAAGATCAAAAAGATTGTAGTTGAAGTCGCCAGTAAAAACTTTCAAGGTTTTAGGATAGTAAAACTCAAGATAGCTCAAAAGCTTTTCAAAATCATTAAATTTATTATAAATAGAAAGTGGATGACGATATATATTCGAAATCAAAACTTTTTACCCCTAGCCAAATAAATGATAACAGTAACCTCAAAACAAAGTTGATCAGATGGAAGAGAAACAAATTCGTAAGAAATATTTTTGTTAATGTAGAAACGTAGACCTCCATGTTTAGTGAAAATTGATTTCTGATTTGAAAAAATATAATCATTAATTGAAAATAAATTAGGTATTTCACTAGTCAACCAAGTTTCCTGGAAACAGACTATAGAAACTCGATGAGGCTCTATTCAATTTACTCAGAAAATTTCTAGTTCAACAACTTTATTTGAGCAAACATTCAAGCTTTAAAATAACGAAATCGTATGGTAAACGAAAATTGGAACTATCATACAAAATTTCACAGGTACATTGGGAAAAATTTTCAACGCCTTCATAAAGAATATCATCAAACAAATCTATATTATATTGATAATTTCTATTTAAATCTTTAAAGGAAGTTTTGGAAGATACATTATTATTATTAGAAAACAAGTTAATGTTCATTTCATTGTGAGGTGGTATGTTCTAAACTCTTACAAAATCGGCATTTAGTTTTTCCAGTATCATGACATTCATGATTCCAATGACCATAATTATGACAATTATAACATCGTTTTATCTTTGGCTTAAAAATAACTAAAGGGAAGCTAATATTCATAAAATATATTCGGCTTTGATTATAGGTTTTTTTAATAGCTTCATTTGTGAATTGCAAAATGTATTGACACTTTTTCTCTTCGTTTTTCTTTTCTTTATTTTGATTATGCTAACTATGTCATCAGAATTAATTTTATTTTTTTCAATTAAAACACTTTTTAATTCTTCACTATCAAAATCAAGATTGATCGAGCTAATGAAAAATCCAACTGGTTTAGATTTAAACTTTTTTCAAACTTAATATTATCATCTGACAAAATTTTCTCTGCGTTCTTTATACTTTGACTATCAGGAAACTGGGTAATTATTCTGTCTTTAGCTTGTTTTGACTTTACAATTTGTGTATGTTTCAACGTTTTTATTACATCCTGTTTCTTGTTAGAAAAAATAACCAAACTATCATTCTGACAAAAATTTAAGCCTGTTTTTACAACTGAAGAACAAAAAGTGAAGCCACTTTTGTCTTAGATAGAAGACTAGAGCAGGAAATGTTTAAGATCTATGATATTAGAGCTAATTGCATCGATTTTTCTATTTAATTCTGAAAAATTTTCAGTATTATCAGAGTTGATTACAAATATTAGAGCTTTAGCCAAACTTTCTTTTGTAATGTCCCTATAAAGTAATGATTTCAGTCCCCCTATTTTTGCAGAAGAGATCACAGATCTTATATCTTCATCCATCATAACAAAATAATAATTCCAAAGAAACTTACTGACACGAAAGAAAAGAGAAACGGTAAAGTAAAGAACAATCAACTTTTTAAATTCTGTTTTTGATGGAATATTATAATATAATTAAAAAAAGAAGAAAGAAATTATAAAATAGCAGTTTACTTTTATATGATATTTAATTTTATAGACAACATGATTCAAATCAAAACAAAAAAATATATATAATATTCTCATAACCTGTACGGTTGAACGCGGGTAGACAACTTGCGTGTTATCTCCAACCCGTATATTACGATGATTCTTCTCCAACCTGTATTCTACGATGATTCATCTCCAAACTATATACTACAATGATTCATCTCCAACCTATATACTACAATGATTCATCTCCAACCTGTATACTACGATGATTCATCTCTAACCTGTATACTACGATGGTTTCTATTCCATGTACAAATAACTAGGGAGACAATGTTCAACTTTCTGTTCACATTCTGCCAGATGTAAGATTTGATATATCTCATTCGGGGAGACGATGCTACATAAGTTATTACGTATATACATTATGCCTGTATACTACGATGGTTCATCTCCAACCTGTATACCGCGATAATTCATCTTCAACCTATAAGTTCATATTTTGCTAGATGTAAGATTTGATATACTTTATTCGGGGAGAGGATGTTAGATAAGTTATTAATTTTTTCACGATATTAAATAATATATTTTATCAAATAATCAAAATAAAATTCTGTAATCAAAGAATCGAAAAATATTCTTTAAAAAATCAAAAAATATCAAACTTTCTGTTCATATTTTGCTACCTCATACGATGTTACAAAAGTTATTACCTATACTTTGCAATTTGCACGATTTTAAATATTATATTTGTCAAATAATCAAAATAAAATTCTGTAATCAAAGAATCGAAAAATATTTTAAAAAATCAAAAAATATCAAACTTTCTGTTCATATTTTGCTACCTCATACGATGTTACAAAAGTTATTACCTATACTTTGCAATTTGAACAATTTTAAATATTATATTTGTCAAATAATCAAAATAAAATTCTGTAATCAAAGAATCGAAAAATATTCTTTAAAAAATTAAAAAATATCAAACTTTCTGTTCATATTTTGCTACCTCATACGATGTTACAAAAGTTATTACCTATACTTTGCAATTTGCACGATTTTAAATATTATATTTGTCGAATAATCAAAGAATCGAAAAATGTTCAAATCAAAAAATATTTATTCTTTTTAAATATATCGTTGGCTCCCCTTACCTTTAGTTTCGTATGTGCATAATTTGATAAAAATTAATTATTAAAGACTAGGTTTATCTTTCAATTTTAAAAGTAAGGGGAGCCAACGATATATTTAAAAAGAATAAATATTTTTTGATTTGAACATTTTTCACCATTAAATTTGGCATACTTGAAATTGGGTATATATGTGTAAAAAACATTTTATATGAGTGAGTGAGTGGGATTAACGCAGCTTGTAGATGTAGACATCCGAAAGCTGGCAATAACGCTTAAGAGAGAATATGAGTGATAGTAATGCTAGTGGGAAATGTCGTTGTCACTAATAAGTAGAAATGGAAGGGTTAAGAAAGAGGTAAGGAAAAAGTAAGAGAAAGAAAGTAAAATAAACATCATTTAGTTTTGAAGAGATGAAATAGGTTTAGGGTGGGTTGCTTATTAAAATTTGTTCAATTGATTCTAAAAGAGTAGTGTAAAGTTTCATTAAGTATGGATTATTTAGAATTTGTGATAGTGATGTAAAGGGAGGGTGTCCTTTTCTTGCAAGAGTTACATTAAGGCGTTCGGTCACGTTAGAGGTACCAGGACAAAAGAAGACAAGGTGGTCCGGGGTTTCAACAACATCGTTGCAGAACCTACATAAGTTATTTTCAAGTTTTTTTATAAGAAATAAAAATTTTCTGCATAACATGTTGCCTGAAAGCCATCTTAGGGCGATAGGGGGAATAGCCACAATTTTATATTTTTTCAAATCATTTCTAATCCTTAGTACTTTAATGTTGGGGTAATTTTTATAAGTTTTCGTGAGTTGCCATTGTTCAGACCATAGATGATCAAGTTTTATTTTAACGTAATTATTAATAGACTTACATGATTTTTGAATTGATACTGGCTTTCTATAAAGAGAAGATTTAGCTAGTTCGTCTACGAAGTCGTTACCGTATATTCCGGAATGACTGGGACACCAGACTATTCGTACAACAAAGAGCTCATTTAATTCTAACAAAAGGCTGAGAATCTTTTCATTTACCAATGTCGATGATTTATGTTTAATTGACTTAATTAAGGAGAGAGAATCACAAAAGATAAAAACTAACGAACAATTGTAAAAGTTTGATCTATTATATAACAGATATTCTAACGCCGAAATCAAGGCTGTTGATTCAGCTACAAATGATGAGGCTAATGACCCAATGTTAAAAGATTTAAAGAAGTAAGGCGTTTCCGTATTCCCAAAAAAAACAGCAAAAGCGGATGCAGCCTTATCGGATGAACGGTCATATGATCCATCCGTGTATACTAATGGAGCCTTAGAGTGCATACTAGTTTTTTGACAAAATTTCAACGCGTTAGCCTTAGAAGTGCAAACGGTGATATTTGGAATAAAGTTAACAATTGAAAGGGAGAAAGTTAACGGGGGTGGTTCAAGGACAATAACATCGGAAAAGTTACATTCGAAGTATTTCTGAAAAAGAGATTGAAATAAGTCATAATTAGAGAAATGCGTGGGTGAGGAGAAGTTTAAACCAAAAGAAAGATAATCACGATCCTTTGATATAAAAGACAATTTCTTTGAAATTATCAACTTTTCTAAATAGAGATGAAAAGGAACTTTTGAAGAGGCAATGAGCAATAAATTTTTAGGCGTAGAGATGTTGACTTTAAGTGCTGTTCTTAAAACCGAAAAAAACAATGAATTGAGCATATTAGAGTATTTGGTTTTTGAAATAATGGTGCCTCATGAGGCAATTCCATATGTTAAAGAAGGAATAATGACATTAAAAGAATTTTTTTGAAAAAAATAAAATTATTAGGCCACTTAAAACCAATGACACCTTTTACTCGAGAATAGAGCTTAAAACATTTAGTGTGTTTAAAAATAAAGTTTTCTTGCCAGTTTAATTTAGAATTCAAAAATACCCCTAGATATTTGACAGAAGAATTTTCAGAAAAGTGAATGTCATTAAACAGTAAGCAAGGAAGTTTCGACCTTTTTCTGCCAAAATTCATAAGTTTGCATTTTTTAAAGTTGAACTTTAAGTTCAGAATCGCAGCAAACGTTTGTGCTTTATTCAAAATATTATCCAATTTAATCAAATTATATGTCGGGTCCGTGCCTCGAATTCCAATTACAAGGTCATCGGAAAAACACTGGTAAAAACAAAAAGAATTCTCTAGGAAATCCAAAAGAGGATTGATCAATATAATGAATAAAAGATCTGACAGGCAGCCCCCTTGAAGGGTTGAGCATCTTAATGTTTTGAGAACATTAGGTTGATTTCTCAAAAAGATTTTACGATTTGATAAATATGCACGTACAAACTCAATTAGAAAACATTTTATAAGTATTTCAATAAAAATTTTAATTTTAATATGGGCTGTCATATTTAAATTACTTTTTTGATAGGTTTGATTGATTTTCATAAAAAATCAAAATTGCTACTAGGTTTAGCATATTTGAAATATATATAACATTAAAAATAGATGTAAAAAATCTCAAAAATCAAAGAAAAGCAATGGGTGTAAGTAAATCCCACACGCATTACTTGAAGGGACAAAAATTGCCCATCACTAATAGGGTTAAAATAAAAGTCGTATATATACTATCAACCTTAGATTTACTGAAGCCAAAAAAATTTGGTCTCTCGGAAAAATTTACAAATAAAGTATAATTTATTTCATAAGAAAATTAATTGATATTAAAAAATATCTGAGCATTAAATTTCAAATATAGTTAAAATCAAAATCTAAATATTGTTAATCTGTTAATGTTTAATTACTCTATTCATGTTGTTAAAATTATAAGAAATTGGAAAAATAAATTTCTTAGAAGGAAAATAATTTTTACGAAAGTTTTAACATCGGGATCCTTATTATTGTGTTGAAGCTATATTATGGGCGATAAATTTGGGATAGTTGGCATGTATGGATTTGATCTAAGTATAATTTCAAGTAATAAACAATAAAAAATTGAGTCAAACAAAAAAAAAATTTTGTCGCGCGGTGTTATATTACTTTTATCAAAAAATTTCAATATTATTTTTAATCTTTGAAAAGGACTGAGCATATATGAATATGGGGATAAAACTTTTTCAATTTTTAGCATTTAGTTATTAATTCTTTCATTAATTATGTCATTGTCCATCAAAAACGATTAATCAGTCTAAAATTGATTACATTTTCAGACTTTCACTAATAAATTTGTAATCAAAAATATCTTGCCAATTCATTGCCGCAAAACCGATTACATTTTTTCCTAAAAATTTTTTAAAATAAATACGTAAAAATAAAGAAGGAGGCCATGGAGTAATGCGAAGCGATGGTACGGATTGCAAAAGGGCGTGTTTGAAGTCCAAAAGCTTTTGAATGAATTGCAAAAGGAGTTTTTGAATTGAAAGAGGGTGCAATGAAACAATAAAAATATTTTGACATTTTTTAAAATGTACTCGTAATCGATATCCCTATGTTACATTTATATATAAACACTCTGTGTATTTTAGATCTCACGCTGAAATTTTGTGAGTAGGAAGAAAGAACACTCTTATTCTTAATGAGGCAGCAAAAGTATATAACTTATTATCATTTATCTACACTAATACTTTTCTTATCCTTTCAAACTTCCGTTGTAAATGCTTCAAAAAACTCAGATCCTGATTCGTGGTTCATCGACTACCCTCACTGTGCAGGAAATAGACAATCGCCGATCAACATTAAAGCAAACTCCAAATTGCATGTAAAGCCGATCGAGTTTCACAACTATCACAATAATGATAACTTCAGGGTTCGAAGATCCAATGAAACTTTAGAAATAGTTTTTACTAAAATAACACCATCCGTTCGCATAAACAGCGACTCATATGAGAGTGAGTATGAACTCGAAAACATCCATTTTCATTGGGGCCTGATAGGCCTGGAAGTTGGAAGTGAGCACTTCATCAACAATCAAGAATACCCTTTCGAAATACACTTAGAGCATACCAGTTTTGATAATGAATTTGAAGTAACGCTTGCGATTCTCTTTGAAGAAGGTGAAGAAAATCCGGTATTAGAAAAAATTATCCACGTGCTCAGCTCTCAAAAACCCGAAGAAAGTGTTTATGGTAGAGAAAAACTATCGCTATCAGAATTTTTCCCTTCAAAGATGTCAACATTTTACAGGTATATTTTTTTTCCATCTCATGAAAAGTTATCTATGAATATGTAATAGGGTACTTTATTTTAGATTTCAATATATAAATAGCCAGAATATCTAAAATATTTCCGTCACTGAATTCACATGTTTATCTTTTTATAAAAAAATGACATTCACTAATGCAGCTTGAACATTTCAACATATTATTTTCATTTCCAATTCAACGACTCTCAAATTAATAAAATAACTTAACTTTTCAACATTTTCGTTCAAGCTAATAAAAACTAAATATTCATTTTTTTATACACTTTAAGGGTTGATATAAATTTTTTAGTAAGCAAGAATTTCAAACAAGTTGGCCAAAAAATTTCAGATAGGACAAAAGCTTGTTATTCAAAGTGAGTATTTTTAATTCGGAAGGGAAGGAGAGGGTGGCAGCAAAAATTGTGACAGGGGTGACTCCACCTCTCCCTCTGGCTAAGCCACTATCTTCGTGATGAGCTAGGTCTTTAAAAAAAGATTACAAAAGTTTAAGTTGAAAAAAAAATTCCAAAAATATCAGAAAGAAAAGAAGAAAGAGTATCTATTTTTCAAAACACGTCTGATGAAATACCATTCTTCGTAAGTGATTTGTAGCAAATGCGATCAGTTATTGATCGTTGGCAATCTTTTTCGTGATAACTTTTAGAGTATTGCTCCGTGCGGGCAAGCCGGTGCAGGTATGCGGACACCCACAAAGCGCCTACGCACATAAAAAAGATTTTATTCGGATATAAGAATCACTGGTTTTGCTTTGTTAGTTGTTTTTGAATGATAGTCAATAAAGTTCTGTTTAAATATTTTTATACTGGTAGCAATCGGAATAAAGTAATAAGAAGAATTCTATATAAAATTAAAATTATTGCAAGAATTCACAGACTTATAACAATAAATCAAATCTATTATTACACAATTTACTTAACATCAAGTGCTTTTAAATGTTGACTCCAAAAATTTTAGAGATATTAGAAAATTTTAGAGAATTTGCGTTTAACTCATTAAAAAAACTGTAGAATTAGCAAAAAAGTATTACCCATTTTACTAAAGTTTTATCCACGGTTAATTTGATATCTTAGCATTTTTTATATTGCCCATAATTTATACTTTTTTTGTTAAATACATCTTTAAGTTTAGTTATTTGTGTTATTTACAGTTGACTTAAGTTTAAACTCCATTGCTATTAACACCGACGCAGAGCAAGAGAATAAGCTCTTGTTCTTCTAGAAGTGCCTCAAAAGGCAAACATCCCAAATAAGAGCCTCTGATAAATCAGTCTTCTTGTGACAGAGTTGTTTAAGATCTAGAGATGAAAAGCAAAAATAGGCGCTTTAACCGATAGCTTCGGGAAGAAAAGCTCCTTAGTTCTGACAAATAGTTGTTCTGGGAAGAAACAACCTTGAATCCAAATTACCACTGCCTTGTACATTACAGTGCTAAGTACTCAGTTGGCGTGCTCACATGTGAACGTCAAAAAGAATGGTCGGGAAAAGACAGAGTAAGAAGGATGAAGGTTTGCGAATGTGAGGACAAATCAGGAATCGAGCAGAGGAAAGAATGAGATGTAGGCTCAAGGATTGGTAAAAGTAAGGAATTAGCAGAAGAAATGATAATGAGGAATCATTGATACAATGTGCGTCCATAAAACAAGGTGGGGAGTTAACGCTGCTAGATAGATGGATGGAACCTGAAAATTAAAGAATCCCGAAGTGAGATCAGAGTTCCAAAAAGCTTGGGAAAAATTGGTTACCAAGTAAGAGAGAAGGATAATATTGAAAATATGTGGCAAAACCTGAAGAAAACTTTAAAAGAAGCGAGTGAAAATGTATTAGGAAGAACAAAATCTGTCATAATAAAACAAAAGCAAACTTGGTGGTGGAAGGAAGAAACTAGAGAAGTCCTCAAAGAAAAAAAAGTATTATTTAAAAAGTGGCAAAAAACATTGCTGATGAGAGACAAAATAGAGTTTAATTCGAAAAAGAAAGAAGCAAAAAAGAAAATTGCTTTCGCTAGAGAAGAAGAAAATAACAAACTTCAATTATAAGATGAACACAAAAGAAGGCGAAAAAAGGATTTTTAGGATTGCAAAAGCAAAACAAAGAGAAACTGAAAAGGTAGTAAATGTGGATATCATAAAGAAAATGGATATAGAAGAAAGATGTGTTGAATATTTTGAGGAGCTATTGAAAGTTGAAAACCGAAAAAAGAAATGGAAGATGGACCAAGAGGAAAAAAGCACTTGAGGCTCATTAAGGAAAATGAAGGACCATAGGGCTGCAGGACTCAGTGAAATAAGTATTGAACTTTTAATTATCTTGTCTCAGTAGTTAATATTAAAGGAAGTTGCAAAAAAGATGTGCTGCCAATGATTAGTGCTGCTTGGGCAAAATGGAGGAGGTCAAACCAGTGTTGAAGGATAAGAAATTGTTCATGAGCCTGAAACAGGCCCGTAGCTAGGACTTTTAAATTGGGAGGGCTGGAAAAATTGGGGGGGGGGGGGGGGGGGCTAAATATTTTTACAAAAATTTTTTTGGTACTTATGGTTTATCTCTCCCCCATTCAAAAAATTTTTTTTAGTAAATTACTGAAAAAAATTTTAAAGTGGGAGGGAGATAACTAATAAGTACCAAACTTTCATATATAGTCTAAAAATAAACCATTTTTTGAACTCTTTATTGATATCGAAATATATTCGGTTGGGGGGGGGGGCTCTGAATCTGAGTTGGGGGCTTAGTCCTCTCCTGCCCTCGCTGGCTACGGGCTTGGGCTGAAAGCAAAGGCTGTTACCACAATTGTTAGACCAACTATCACATATGGCTCTGAATCAGGGGCTTGAAAAAGAAAGATGAGAAAAAGCAGGGAACAAAAGGCATGAAAAAGCTGAGAATGATAGGAATAACTCTAAAAGACAAAATAAAGAACGAAGAAGTAAGAAAAAGAACTCAAATTACGACAAGTGTGCTTTTAGTAATTAGCAGAAACCAACTCCGCTGGTATAGACACGTTTTGAGAAAAAGCGACCACGATTTGGTTCAGAAAGCTTGGAAAGAACAATGAAGGGGAAAAAGAACAAGGGTCGCTCCCAGTTAAGATGGAGTGATGGCGTGTCTATGTGGCTTGGAGAATTATATCTTAGAGAACTTGATGCTCATGATAGATGCAAATAAGAGTCAAAGAATCATGGCCACCGGCCCTCATCTTTGGAATAAGGTTTAGGCAGAAAGAAAAAAAGAAGATGGTTGCCTTCAGAAAAAATATTTTAAGAGTAAAATTGACCGATTAATATTTGTAGTGTCCAGTGAAGCGTCCTATAAAAACAAAAAATCAAACCCATTGAAGAAATTAGAGAAGAGTTGTTTGCAAAAATCCAGAATTAGGTTTAAGGTAAAACTTTAACCCAAATACACGAGAATTAATTTGTATTATTCTCTCAAATTCTGAGGCTGAATCCAAGGCCGCCCAAATTCGTCCATCTTTGTTTTAGACATTAGTTCGCTGAATTCTCAAATTTTTTTTTAAAAACAAATACATATGTGATATTCTATAATAATAGTAATGCACGTTTATAACATGATGATTGATTCTTCGATGCCATTTTTGTCTAGGAATCTGATGCAAACTCTTAGTTCTTCTTTATTAGAAACGCTTCAAATTATATAATTAGAAACTCAGTCGTAACATAGAATATTATATCTTCAACAATTTTTTTCTCAACAAAGCACAAAATATTTTTATAATCAATTCTACATTGTCTTGGATCCTATACGTTGCATTTTCCAGCATTTTCATAGAGTCCATTTTTTCCTAAATCGCCAACATCTATCATATATTGAAAAAGAGCTTGAAAATTTGCATTTTCAATATCAAAATTCATTGGCGAGTCATTATTTTACCGCTAGCAACGTTACACGGTATGAGGAATATTAGTTTTCTAATCGCAATATCGTGAGCAGCAAAGACATATACTTCTATTTTAAATGTAGAGAAAATCCCTAATAAGAGCTTGTTCCATATTTTTATGTTTGGACATGAAAAAGGAGGCATCGTAAACGCGCACCAATCAACTTTGTTTATTCTGCAATCAACACATATACAGCACACACCATCTTTTGAACTGTTCACATATACACACAACACTAGATTCCATTCATTTAGGGTCAAACCAGTGCAAAGTTGATAACTTACTAGAAAAGTGGAGAAGCAACCTAGCTCCGTCTTGGATCTAAAAAACTATAAAGCAATATGTAGAAGCCGAGTTCTGAATTCAGTAGCACCGATTTGGAGGCTTTTATATAGGCTGGTTGAATTTCAATTTATCGATGCTATTGCCAAAGTGTAAAAAAAATCTAAAATTTTCCTCTTATTACTTTCTTGAGAAAGAAATACTCACTCAGTCTCAAATAAAAATTACTTTTATTTGAGCCAAAGATTAAGCTTATAAGGAAATGGCTTAATTTGGGGTCCAACAACAAATTTCCTAAATGGTAGTAATATGTAATTCATTATAGTGAATAAAATTATGATAGGGTAGTGAATGTCTTTATCCTTTTGAGGGTTAGAAAGACTATAGTATACTATGGATACAATTATAAGAACTTATTGGAATTCTTCATTCTTTTGTGAGTTTAGAAGATAATGGGTAAAAATTATAAGGGGTTGTTTCTCGTGTCCAACCTCTTAAGGACAAAAAGCTTTTTTCAATTCTAAATCTAAATTTCTTAATTTTCCTAAGCTTATTTGTTTTTCATTAACCCTATTAGTGTTTTAGAGTGGCGCAAAATGTTCCTTTCACTAAAAAGTTAATTGTACAAAATTGGGTTAATTAATTATATCCCTTCAAATATTGTAAAATTTCCTAAATTTGTTAGATGCATCGTTTGGTACTATTTTCATGAAGGTTAAATGAAGCTTTCATGTCAAAAACTGTCAATCAAAATCAAAAATGAACATTTCAACAAAATTTTGACATTAACTCTATTTAACCTTATAAATTAGGGTCTATATTAGATACTCATTTAAAAATTTATAATTATACACAGTTTTGGACGCATAACACTTAATATATTTAATTTTTTTAATAAGCATGGCTACTTTTTAGAAAATGTCAACCAAAATTTTAATTAATGAAAAATATATCTAATAAAATATTCATTCAAATAATAGATAAAATGTATGTTTTTATACCAAATTGGCCATTTTGATTTCATTTCTGGACTCAGTTTTTCAGATTAGGATTTAAAAATACCTATAAGTGTTAATCAAATTTATGGTTTAGTTTTAAAAATTATTTTCAAAAGCATTCATTCAAATTTTACATGAAATAACAAAATCGATCATACTGGTTTTATTTCTGGACTCAGTTTTCGCATTTAGAGGTTTTAAAATATCTCAAAGTGTCAATCAAATATGTGGTTTACTACAAAAATATTTTCAAAATTTTAAATAAAATATCTGTTCTTGTACCAAATAGATTATACTTATTTTATTTCTGTACTCCATTTTGAGTAATAGGGGTAAAAATATGGGGAAATATCAATTGAATTAGCGATGTATAATTGTATACCTGAAAATAAGTTTTTTTTATATTTTTTTTACTATATTTTGTCTAATAATACTTTCTTCAATCATGTTGAGTTTAAATATTCATTTTAAAAAAGAAAAAAACCGCATCATAAATTCTTTTGAAGTTTAGTATGAAACAACCTGAAAACGAATTGAAAAAAGAATGTGTAATCAAAAGAAATAATTTTACAAAAAGACGTATGTATAATAAATGGAAGATCTATACCATGTTCCACTGAACTAGGAAGTGGTGTAATGATCCAATATTGGGTGCTTCAAAGGAGATTTTGACCGTGAAAAAGAAGTTCTTCTTTTGCAAGTGAAAATTTTTTAAACGTATAGCTTATCAGCAAAGATTATAATTATCATTTCACTAAGTTGGGTAGGAAATCTGAGCATTTGTAAATAGGTCCGAGTTATCGAAACTGTCACAGATGCCCATATGTAAAGATTTAGTCATTATCAGCATAATTTTAAATTTAAATTGAATTTTTCCATCTTTTTCCTTTTGAGTGAAAGAGAGAATCTTTTAGATGAAGAAGATGGACAACTTTTTGTAATTGAACAATGGACATCATGAATGATTTCATCAGAAAAAAACTTTTCAGTTGGGATTGGTTGACAAATAATCAGGCTGAATATCTTTTCATATCACCTGATAATAAAATACCAAATACCGAAAAAAAAGCCTAAGATCATCAAAAAGATGCTTTAAATGCTTTGAGAGGGGGTAAAATCTTTACTTAAAAAAGTTTTTCGAACACAGATTGCAGAAAATAAATTTCAGATGAAAGAAGAGCTAATAATAAAAGATCATCATAGAATGAATAGCAATCCTTTTTTGAGATGAGCTGTCATACATAGATCAATTTTTTGATAGGTTTGATTGATTTTGATAAAAAAAAATGGACATCGAATTCAGCATACTTGAAAATGGGTATATATGCGACAAAAACTTTATATTTAAAAACTATTTAAATAAAATAGAATTATTTAAATAAAAAGTTCATTTTTGAGATGAATTTGTCATATATAAATCAATTTTTTGACAGGTTTGATTGATTTTAATAAAAAAATGGAAATCACCACTGAATTCAGTATAGTTGAAATATATGTATCACATTGAGAATATTTGAGAAAAAGAGAAGCCCAGCACTAATAGGCAACTATCACTCGTTCACAAATAACATTCTTAGTCTTCGCATACCACAGTGTTTTGAAATTACACCGATAAAACCATAATGGAGAAAAAAGGCGCATGAATTTTATTTGAAAAATGTGTGAAATAATGAATTCATATTTCAAAAAGTTGAAAAATTCTATTATGTTATGATTAATACGATTTTGCCAAATTTATCATTTCAAGGATTTTGAAAATAGCATACCAAATTTTTTACTTAAGTCGTATGAGGTTTGACCGTATGCAGTAGTTATATAATAATCATATAGTGATGATGAATAAATATTTTCATAGATATAATGGTTCAGCAACAGAGCCACCGTGCACGGAGAATGTAATATGGACAGTTTTAGGACAGCATCCCAAGATTTCAAAAAAGCAGTTACGCTTTTTCCAGAACATGAAGCGATGCGACGCTAATGGCTGCTACTCGGAAGCAATTGGTTCCGACATACGTCCACTCCAGCCAAAGCATGGCCGAAAGATTATCAAGTATGAGTATGAAATCGAGCCCAAATATTCATCAAATGGCAGCCACCTCATTTCCTCCATTCTTTCAATTCTTTCTTCCTCTCTTGTGACTTTCTACTTCTCGCTTTTATAAATAAATCACCAGTATAAATTTTTGCTCAATCGAGTAAGGAAAAGACAAGCTTTTAGCATACTTGCAAAAATGTTCAAATTTTACATAATAAAAGTCTCGTATGGCATATTTGAAAGAAAAGAGATCAAATAATAATATGCATATCCTCCTAGGATATGCGCATGCTATCAAAAAGGTTTTGAGCGAATAATCTTTACATTTCAGCAGAGAGTTAGCTAAATAGGAAAGTAATTTTTGTTTTTACTTAATAAATATACAAATTAATCTATGATGGTTTTTCTGTAATCCACAAAAAACTTTTTTACAGTTGTCGTTAAATACACAGTAGGAACTTTTAGTGACAATAAAACAAGCATCCTATATTCTTAGTGGTCTGGCATAATCACGGTGCAACAAAAGAAACAAGAAAAAGTACAAACAAGCCTCGTTTATCCGATACTGTTAGTTTCATACATATTCGTATCGGATCGTGAATTGTCGCATAAACGAAATTTATACCAGTGTATGAAATTTATAAAGAATCAATACCTCAAATTAAAATGTAATTTATTATTATATATTATTTATGTTAAAGGTGAAAAAAAATTACCTGAAATTAAGAATTAGTGCGTCACAAATGCATTATCTCTAGGTAAAAACTAAGTTTGTCTCTAGGATTAGCAAACTCTACACGCATGTTTAAAAGAAATTAGTTTGATTTGAAACACGGTCGGTGTAAATGTCGGGATAAAGCGGGGGAAAAACATTGAAAAAATTAGTTGCCGTCAGTAGTGTGTCGGTTAGAGGCGTTGACGGATAATCGAGTGTCGGATAAACGCGGTCTGATATATAACGTGTATAAATCCTGCAAAAAAGACTAAATTTAATCAAGCCTAAAGTTAGCTTAAGGGTTTCCAAAGATATTGATAACAAGGATGTGATTCCTTTAATATTACAAAAGAATCCAGTAATAGAAAAGCATGTTGAAAATGGAAGTAAGTTTAGCTTACACTTCAATTATAATTCTAAACACACTTTATTTAAAATTGTGGTAATTGCTTGTGATCCGATAATATACAATTATTTAGAAAGTAATAATTTTTATTTATACTTACAATATCGTCAAATAAGATGTCAAGAATACATATTGAGCAAACAATGTAGTAATTGTGCTAAACTTGGTCATAGTTCAAAATCATGTTATGATAAAAAAAATGCTATACATACTGTTCGGATTTAACTCATAATGGTAAAGATTGTCAGAGAAGGGTAACAAGGAAAAGCTCAAATGTATTAATTGTGTAAATGCAAATTTTTCTGAAAATAATCACCGTGCTCATAGTAAAGTATGTTCTTTTATTATAAAAAATCTTGCATTTGTAAAAAGTATTACTAATTATAACATTAATGATGATTGAACATTTTTCTAAAAATTTATTAGATAGTTATTCCTTCAGTAATATAAACTACACTGACATCACATCCTCTGAATATATAAATTATCATAGTTTAAATAACAATATTTTATATGATTTTAATGTAGCTAGTGTGAACATAAGATCAATTATTATCAATAAATATTCTCAACTTGAGGTATTTGTACACAGTTTCAATTCTATTACTAATAAAACACTAAAAATATTAGCATTACAAGAAAGTTGGCCAAATTATAATTATAATTAAAGATTATTTAATTATCTTTAAAGATTACGATTTAAGGGTTATATTTTTGTTCACATCCCTTGTAGACTTACAAAACATTCAGGCATTGCTATTTTAATACATAATACTTTCAAATCAAAAAATTCATTATATAAATTGAGTTTGATATTAAACTATATAATCAAATATCTAGTTATTGCCTTCAATTCATGTATCAAGTTCAGTGTTTATCCTACTTCATTTAAACTTTCAAAGGTGATTCCGGTTTTCAAAAAAGGAAATAAATTTTCAATCAATAATTATAGGCCTATAAATATTATCAATACGCTATCAAATCTTTTCGAAAAAATTATATATAACCAGATTCATTCATATATAAACAAATTAAATTTATTATACAAATATCAATTTGGCTTTAGGTCTAAATATAGTACAGAACATTTACATATATTTTTCTTAGATAACTCAGATAGTGTTATAGCTATATTTCTCGATTTAAGTAAAGCGTTCGATACGATTTCACATTCAAAACTTTTAATAAAATTGGATCATTTTGGCTTTTCTCAGTCTTCTATATCTTTTTTTGAATCATATCTTTCATATAGACAACAACTTGTTACTATAGACAATGCAAATTCCTCGATAAAACATACTTCTTCTGGAGTACGAGGATATTTCTTCAAACTTAAATTCAATAGACAAATGGTGCACTGCAAATTCTCTGAAGATAAATCATGATAAATCAAAAGCAATGGTATTTTCTAATAACAATATTACTTGTCGCAAATTATATGCCAGTAGGTTTGGTCTTGGGATAGTTGATAAGTTTAATCTTTTAGGTTTAATGGTGAACAATAAGTGTTCATGGTCAGATCATGTAAATTACTTGTCTTCTAAAGTAAGTAGTGTCCTTGGTTTGTTTAAAAGATTTAAAAATGATTTCAATATAAAGATAATTAAATTTATATAATTGATTGGTGTTACCTAATTTTTACTATAGCGTAGTAAATTGGGGTCATGCTAATATTTCTAAGCTTGAAATTTTACAAAAGAAAGTTGTATTTAATTTAAAGTACAGAGAGCACACCACACCATCGTTTGTTAATAATAATTTATTGAAATTAAAGGATATATATCATGTTCAGATATCAAAATTTATATACAAATACAATCATAACATGCTTCCTATAATTTTCAATGATTGGATTTCCTCAATATATCAAAATCCACATCACTCGCTGCGGTTTCCAACTAAATTTGTAATCCCATATTTTAGGCTTCCAACTTCTAAAAGGTATTTAAAATATAGAGTAATATGCTTTTGGAATGAATTTTTATATAACTCGGAACTCATTTGTACTTCGTAATTTTAAATATAAAATAAAAGAATACTTTATAAGTAAATATGAAATGAATTGTAATATTGAGCATTGTTTCTTATGTTCAACCTAGTAACAATAACTCATATTTATAGTGTATATATATACTCTCATCTTGAGTATTCTGAATAATTTTCTCCATAATTATACATAAATATTTATCAAACCCTGTCTTCATATATGATTCGTAGCATTTGTATAATCTCCTTCTTTGTGATGTTTTTTTCTTCCTTTTTTTTTACTATTTAGTTATTTATTCGCCATTCTTTTCTATGATGTAATTATTTATTTTCAAATACATTTTTACATATATTGTTAACTTTTCTATATTTGTTCTCGATAAAATCAATTCTATTAGGATACTCATACCAGCGGCTTGAAATGGCCTTTTGAGTTTCCTCGCATTTTAACGTGAAATTTGTAACACATCTTTTCTTCATAAATATTTTATAATGATGAAATGACATGAATATTATTATTGTTTCCTTTGTTATGCGAAATAAATTCTTCTTCTCCTTAGTTTGCTTTGAAACACGGTCGGTGTAAATGCAAGGGTATACGGCGGGGGAAAAACATCGAAAAAATTAGTTGCCGTCAGTAGTGTGTCGGTTAGACGCGTTGACGGATAATCGAGTGTCGGATAAACGAGGTCTGATATATAACGTGTATAAATCCTACTTTCCGTAAAAAATTGTTCAATGAAATTTTGTACAAAATTGAGATTTTATTTCATGAAAACAATATGATTGGTTGAAAGGTTTATGTAATCTAATATATAATAATTTCAAGCGAATCATATATAGGTCTGGCAAGACCTCCGGGGAGACAACTCCTTATTTTTCTTGCAGAAAAAATAATTAAAAAATTGATCTTTCATATTTAATTAAAATCATAAAAACAAAAATTAAAAATAAAATTTATTGAAACTAGTAAGATTAAACTGTAATAATTTTTTTATAATAACTTTTATCTGAAGTAATTTCTTTCTTCTTTTTTATTCAAATTTTTCCTCATTAAATTATTATTCAACGTTTTCCTTTATTTTTAAAACTCAAAGCATTGCTTTTTCAAAATAATGAGCAGCAAATGGAAACGTGTTGAAGTTTCATTCCAAATCAAAAAAGAAATTAGTATCAGAAATTTTTTTTCCCTAAAATGACAATTCAAGAGAGTTTGTTTTGAAAAAGTTTGACGTTTCTATAGAAATCCACTGTTGGCGATATCCTAAAGGAAAGTGTAAAGTGGTTACAAAATAATGAGAATTTCGAAAAGACTACAAACAATGTGCCCAGATTAACTCAACCTTTTAAAAAAAATTGAAGAGGCATTAATTTTGTGGATTAATGACATAACAGCAAAAAATGCGGCAATAAATGATGATATTATAATAGAGCAAGCCCGAAAATTTAGTTGAAAAATTAGCAGTCAAAGATTTTTTATATTCAAATGGTTGGCTACACCGTTTTAAAGAAAAGACATACTTTGCAGAAACGTGTGATACATGGCGAGGCGAATGAAGTTAATCCTGAAGTTTTGAAAAATGGTAGAGCCCATATTCGAGAAATCTTAAAGGTTTACGACCTCGATGAAATTTATAATATCGATGAAACAAGTCTTTAGATCTAACTCTAAGATCTAGTTGAAAAAGGCAAGTCTTTAGATCTAACATAGTGTAAAAACCTTGTCGTTCCAGGATGACATAAATTATCGTGGAGATCTTTCAATTTGAAGGGTGTTGTACAGGCGTACGCACAATGCATTCTTGTTAAAGCGTCAGCAGCAACATTTTCTTGTCCTGGGCGATATTTTATAGAATAGGAAAACGAGGCTAACTCCAATCTCCAGCATTGAATTTTATCGTTCTTTATTTTTGAATGTCTTCTGTTATCCAACATGAATGCGACCGAACGCTGATCAGTTATGATAGTAAAATGACGCCCGGAGAGATGAGACCATATACGTATAGCTTCAATGATGGAAGTTGCCTCTTTCTCCACTGGTGGGTAATGACGTTCATATCCATGTAGTTTACGTGACATGAAAGCAACAGGCCTTCCATTTTGATTCAAGGTTGCCGATATTGCCACATCTGAGGCGTCACATTCAACTGTAAAAGGAACAGCTTTATCTATGTTACCCAGAGCGGCTTTAATCAACAAGTCCTTTAATTTATTGAAAGCAGTCATGGCCTCTTCACTTAATGGGAACGACTTTACATCATAAAGCTTTTGTGCTTCATCTGAAAACTTCGGAATCCACTTCGCATAATACACAAACACCCCCAAGACTCTTTGCAGAGAGCGTTTACTGTTAGGAATAGGCAAATCTTGAAGCGGTTTGAGTCTTTCATGATCAAGTCAGATGTGTCCTCTTTGTATGTTATAACCAAGAACATTGATTTAGGTAGCGCCCAAAACAGTTTTGGAATCATTGAGAGTAAGGTTTCTCTTTTCAAGAGCAGCAAGCAGTTTCGACACATTGGCGTCATGTTCAACTTTGGTTCTTCCGCAAACTGTGGTATTATCTAAGTATGGATATGTATGTTTCAGTTTATCTTGTTGTACTACTTGATCGATGATTCTTTGAAAAGCTGCAACCCCATTAGTAACAACAAATGGAACTCGAGTAAATTGATACAATTTTCCATTAGCTTCAAATGCGGTGTATAGCTTGTCTTCATCCTTGATAGGTATTTGGTGATAAGCAGATGTGAGGTCGAAAGTTGAAAAAAATTGTACTTTGCAAGATTGTTAACCATCGGTTCTATTCTTAGAAGTTGGTAGGCGTCCAGTTTTGTAAATATGTTTATTGTAGAAGAGTAATCAATACAGAGTCTCTTTTTGTGACGGAAAAGTTCATCTGTAGCCAGGACTACTTGAGCACGCCATGGTGAGTTGCTTGATTCGATAATACCTTGTGATAAAAGTCTACTTATTTCTTTAGCAATAAATTCTTTTTCGTTGCTAAAGATACGAGACTTTGTCACGATTGGTCTGGTGTTTCTTTTAAGATTTACAAAAATTTCAGCCGTGGGAACATTAGCTAAAGCCAGACTGCAGATTGAAGTTGGCTGTATTATAATTCTAGGTTTTGAACCGTCATACTTTATCTCAACAGATTTATGTAGCTTTAAAAAATTTATTCCCGGTAAAACGTCTCCACAAAGATCTTTCATAACTGCTAAGCGTATGTTGAAATATTGCGAGCCATTTAGACGTAAATCTAAAACACAAATTCCCATAACCAAAGCTTGCGACGTGGATAATGCAAGTGTGATGTTTTGTCTTTCTCTTTGCATAGGTAGCTTTAAACGATCAGCCAAGCTTTGACTTATAAAACTTTCTGAACTTCCTGAATCAACGATTGCCCATGCTTCTTTTCCATTTATTCCGGTTTTCACTGTGGACGGTTTAAGGCAACGTGGACCCGTAGATGTTGAACAAAGAGTGGAATTGAGAGTAGCAGCAGTGAACTTTCTTTGGGATTTGATTTTAGATTGGCAAACCCTTGACCAGTGCCCAACTTTTCCACATTTTGAGTTTCTGACTAGACACTTAATTCGAGGATGAAAATCGTTGCCACAAAACCAACACTTTCTGCTTTTTGAAAATGATGTAGTGGCAAGTAAATCAGGTTGAGGATCAACTTCCTTGACTTGAATTGACTTTTGGCTATCGCGTTGAGAATTGGAGTTAACAGTTGCAACTATACCACTTGATGTGTACATTTCGGCATTACGGTAAGCTGTATCCAAGGATCTAGCTTGATCATAAGCTTGAGTTAATGTAAGTGTATGATTTTCGAGCAATCTTTGACGAATAGAGTTTGATAAGATTCCATTGATAAAAGAATCGCGAACTAGTTCTTGACGATATTGCTCGGCTGTGGCAGTGAAGTCACAATCTTTGCTTAATTTGTGCAACATTTGTAAAAACTCGTCCAATGATTCCGTTGAATTTTGCCGCCTTGTTGCTAAAAGATGTCTTGCGAATACTTCATTCTTTGTTTTGATGAATAAATTGTCTAAAATAGACATTGCGTCATCAAGAGAAGTTGAATCACTTATGTATTCATAGGTAGAAGCTGTAAGAAATCTAGTTAAACAACGGAGTTTACCAGGAGCATTTGTTCCACATTCATCAAGAAAATTTTCAAATGTCTTTTTCCAGTATCTGTATTCTTTTTCAGAATTTGGCGAGTTGGCATCGATAGCAAGTTTTTCAGGACAGAGTATTTTATCCATTTGGAATGTTATGTTTGAATAAATTGTAAAATAAGAATAAATTAAAATACACGATTGTAAAAATACTAAAGGCATAATTAGTAAATGCAAGGTTGACAATTAATATGTTTTATATGTGGTATAAAACAGATATTTTATTTTTTTGAAAATATTTTTGAAGACAGTATCTAGAAGTAAACCGGAAATCTGATTGAAGCTTTCAGATATTTTAAAACCATAAATGCCAAACCTGGAGTCCAAAATGAAACCAGCATCTTCCATTTGGAATAAAAACAGATGTTTTATTTAAATTTCAAAAATATTTCTGTAGACATTAGACGTAAATCGAACATTTGATTTACACTTTCAGACATTTAAAACCTCTAAATGCAAAAAATGATTTCAGAAATAAAATTATCTTACCGAATTGGTATAAAAACATATATTTCATGTAAAATTAGAGAGAATATTTTGGGATATAGTTTTCAGACATAAACCGCAAATTTGATTGACACTAGCAGTAAAACCTCTAAATGCGAAAACTGTGTTCAGAAATGAAATCATCATGATCTATTTGCTATAAAAACATATATTTCATGTAAAATTTGAATCAATATTTTTGGAAAAAAATTTTAGAACTAAACACAAATTTGATTGATACTTATAGGTATTTTCAAATTCAAACTGCAAAAATTGAATCCATAAATGAAACTAGCATGGTTGATTTGGTATAAAAACATATATTTCATTGTAAAATTTGAATGAATGTTTTTGGAGATAATTTTAGAAGTAAACCGCAAATTTAATGAACACTTATAGGTATTTTCACATCCTAAACGTAAAAAATGAGTCCAGAAATGAAACCAGCATGGCAGATTTAGTATAACACATATATTTTATGTAAAATGTAAGGAATGTTTTTGGAGATAATTTTCAGAAGTAAACAGCTAATTTGATTAACACTTATAGGTATTTTCAAATCCTAAATGTAAAAAATGAGTCCAGAAATGAAAACAGGATGATCGATTTAGTATAAAAACATTTATTTTGGGTAAAATTTGAAGGTATATTTTATTAGATATATTTTTGATCAATCAAAATTTTGATTGACATTTTCTAAAAAGTAGCTATGATTATTAAAAAAATTAAATATAAGTGTTATGCGTTCCAAACTGTATACAATTATAAATTTTTAGGGTATTATATAATATAGATCCTAAGTTATAATGTTAAGTACAGATAATGTCAAAATTTTGCTGAAAAATTTTATTGATTGACAGTTTTGGACATGAAAGGGTCATTCAGCTACCATGAAAATGGTTTCAAAAGATGCAGCTAGGGATTTTAAGTCATAAAATTTGAAGGGATATGATTCAGCCAATTTTCTACAATTAATTTTTTAGTAAAGGGGGGGTTTTACATTTATTATTTTTATTTGTTAGAAGTCTAATTATGCCCAGCACTAATAGGGTTAAAATGCTCAAATTTAAATCTGAAATTTTAAAGCTTTTTTATTGACACTATTCACAATTTTTTGTCATATAGTAAGTGAAGTTTGTACTTTTATAAAAAAAACATAATTAAAATTTTATAAGAATAGTATTTTATTCATATGGTATTAAAATAAAAGCTATCAAAATAAAATCAACTTAATTTTTATTATATCTAGTAAAAAAAAATTTTCAACGTTCAATGGGAAGGAGAGGGAGGGGGTGGCGCCCCCTGGATACGCCCAGGATATGTGTTGGTAGAATATGATTATATAAGATGATTCTTTGTTTTTCTGTGTTACTATTTAAGCTTGGTAAAATTTCGTTGCTAAAATTTTTTTAATTAAAAATCTAGCAAATTTTTTCTTGACAATGGAGTACTTGGCCCAATGTTAAGGGAATTACAAATATATTAACTAAAAATGATAGGGATCAGAAAATTCTACGTGCATGTCCAGTTTTCTCTGCAGAAATTGCTGCATTTCTTTCCATAGTATCGCTTGAAACTTTTCGTTTGGAAGGCCACCTCACGTTTGAGTACAGTAAGAATTTTCGAATTATTTTCTTGCATAACTCTTGAGTTGGAGGCATTTGCTTCAATTAAATACTCTCTTTTAATGACTTAGAACACTTTTCAACCCATCAGGTATGGTTTTCATTATTAAGGCTTGGCGATGAATAGGGCAATGGATACCAATTATATCTGGAGATTTTTGCTTAATCGGAATATAAAAACTAGAACAAATAATTGCTAAAGCATAGATCGGTACACACTTCAAGTGGATGTTCTGGCTTAATAACATGTGGTGTAAAAAATTATCCACCTTGTAAAATTGTCCTTCTGAAGTGGTTTTACTGCTAAGAGTTTTGTAAAAAAAAATTGTCTACCAGGTGCTTGTCACATACATATTGTACGTGCGATCAATCGTTTCATCAAGCTGAATTTTAAAAAAGTTGATAATCGATTGCCGAATCAATAAAACCACCTGATACTCATCAGACATCTCTCATTAGCCTTCTAACGGCATCGAGGCAGCAAGATATGCTTCAAATTTACAAGTTCAGAACTTCTTAGCACATTCAATATGATATCTTTGCTGCAAGGTTATATCAACTGTTCTCCTGCGTTGTAGGATTTTTTGACAACAGATACATTTTAAAACTTTTCAAACTATACTTAATATTTTGCAAAAAAATTCTTTATCAAATCTGAATTTGTGTAATCGTTCAGCTTGACGTTTAAAATAGCCAATAGTTATGTTTACCGAATTCTAGTCATTCATTTCCAAAGCAAGCTTTAGAAAAGTGAATGCTAACACTTGTAAGACAAAAGGCTTATGTTCCTCTTCCTCCGCCATATTTCATTTTTTAAACCACTAAGAAAAATGCACATTTTTCTATAAAATCAGGCCTGAAAAGCAATAAAAAAGTAAAATAGTTTAACTAAATTATTCATTCTTTTAAATGTGACTTATTGGCAAAAATCTCAAATATATCATGCAAAACGATCCACTGATTGACCCATTCTCAGTCCCCATGGAACTGCTTCGCGATCGACTAGGGCACCACGGACTCAAGTTTGAAAACAACTGAGCTGGAAGGTAGTGGTGTAATCAGAATTACAAACGCAATTTAACTTCTTATAGTGCAAGTATAATTTCAGCTAATAATGGTGGTGTGTTCATTATGTAAAAATTCTTTTATAATAAATTTTGAAAATTATAAAAAAAAAAGTTCGCCCCCTCCTTTAAAATTTTGACGATGCGCGCCTCTGGGTAAAATTGAAAAGTTTACTTTATAAAACGTAATTGAATCGTTTTAAAAATAATTTCCAGCCTTCAACCGCACATTTGACATTTTCACATTAAATGCCAAAACTGAGTCCATAAATAAAATCACATAGCCGATTTAGTATAAAAAAAATTTTTATTTAAAATTTTAATATTTTTCGAGAAATTTTCAGGCGTAAAAGAGAAATTAGATTGACAGTTTTAGCCATTTCAAAACTCAATTGTGAAAAATGAGTACAAAAATGAAAGCCAATTTGTAATAAAAATATATATTTTTATTAAACTTTGAATAATTTATTTCAAGATAAATTTTCAGAAGTAAACAATAATTTGATTCACACTTTCAGGTATTTTTTAAACACTAATTACCATAACTGAGTCCAAAGATGAAATTAGCACGCACAATTTGGTATAAAAACACACATTTTATTTGAAATTTGAGTACTAGTAGGGTAAACGATATTTAACATGGGAATTTGTTACATATTATTTAGAACTATTTCAATGTTACTAAAAATAGTTTTTAATCCACTGACTTCTTATCTCAATAGAATAATGAAGAGAAAAAGTAGAGTATATTAGCATTTAATAATATAAAAAATATTTAAACAAAAGATTTGTAAAAATTAAATTTGATAAAAATTTTACTCTAAAATTTAGATTCCAAAGAGGAATCTTAAAGATAAAAAGTGTTTAACCTACTTTTTTCTTAGTAAAGGAGTTTGGGCGTTGAGAATCTTTATTTTTTTCAAAATCCATTATAACTTTCTCCATGTCTTCAATCAAGTGAGGATTCTTTTTTTTAACTCCATCAAGCTCTTCTTTTGAATAAACTTCTTCCACATCATCATTCCATTCTTCATCATCATCAAATTCTTCAGATTTTGTCCTTTCTATGAATTCCTCTAAACTCACTAATTTATCTTTATTTTTATCGTAAACATCAAAAAATGATTGCATCATTGATTCCATTTCAAATAATTTTTCATTTAAATCATATCCAACGGAATCATTATACTTTTTGCTAATCTCGGTATTTAAGATGGCTTCAATCTCCATTTGATCTAAATAATGATTTGAATCTAAATCATGTTTAAAAAAAAAAGTTTTAGGATTAAAATATTCAGAATCGAGCTCATCAGACTCTTCCCAAACTTCTTCAAGTTGTTTTTTGGTACCTGGATAATGCATCCTTGGATGCTGTCTTAATTTCATTTTTGCTAATTCATGTTCTTTTTCGGCTTTTTCTTTTTCATCTGATGTCATTAGGGCCAAGCTTTCTTCCCTTAAAGCTTCTTTCGTTAATTCATAATGCTTATGTTGCTCCTTTCGAATCTTACTAAATTCTTCAATATCTTTAACTGTCTTTTTAAAAAGTTTTACTATATCTTTATGACCAAATGTGGGATTTCCTTCATCAATATGATGGTTAAAATCATAAAAAACATCACGAGAAATTCTTCTATCATCTTTATCAATTAACGATTTGAGTTCATTTAATCGCCTAACTTCTTCTATCTTTAAATTATCAAGTTTATTTCTTATATTTTGATCAATATAAACAAAATTAATTAAATTAAACATACTACCTTCTTTTACACTTGAAAAATTTGCATTTGTTAATACTTGTTTAATTTCAGGAATAGATTCAAGATTTTTTAAGACATCAATTAAGTAATTTCTGTAATTTAAATCCATTAAAGGATCTTGAACTGATTCATTTTTAGGAATACTAGATGATGTTGGTGGTGGTGGACGGAGAAGATAAGAATTTAGGAGGAAAAAAAATAAGTAAACGTAATTATAATACATACTAATCACTTAGATAAAAAAAAGTTTTCAATTAAAATAATTAATAAAATACAAATAATTTTTGAAAAATTAAAAAAAAAATCTATTTTAAAAGAAAAAAATCGTTTAAAAGTATGTAGATTCTTAAATAGCAAAAAAATAGAAAAAAATTTCAACAAATCACATGTCAAGATAGTCAAAATGAATATTCCATACTTATTGGTGTTTCCAAAAGGTTAAATTTAAGGGCTATATTTAAAAAGTCCTCAATAGAAAAATTACCAATATTGAAATGAATATACTATATATTAAAGACGATTTAAAATATGATTTAAAGTTGAACGAAACTCAAAGATTTGAGCTCAAATGATTTTTTAACATTAGATAAACTCATTTTATTGGTAAACATACTATATAGAACTAAATATATTATTAAGGATAAAAGGTTATTTTTAACCCATTTAAGACCAAGCAAAGCAGACGATATCTAAAAAAAAAACGCAGACGATTTATATTCAAAGTCATTGAAAAAAGCAGACGAAGATGAAATTACTTATGTTCCAAAATAGGAACATTGGTCGTAAATGGGTTAAAGTAATATTTTTATCATGGCTTGTGTTGGTAAAAGAACTGGTGCTTCGTAGGTAGGTAGAAGATATATCTAAGCACTATTGTATTAAGATGTTTAAATTTGGAGTTTTTAGAGGATTGTAACGTTGGCTTGCAGATTAAAGAGATAACAAATAAGGTGAGAGAGTTTGAGGTTAGTTTTTAAGGAAGTTGGCGGAGATTGTAAAGGATAATTAATTGAACACCTCTCGTTGAAGATACTTTTAGAAGATTATGAGTCTAAATGAAATAAAAACAGTGTAGTTATTTGTGTAAAAAATATTATTTAATTTTGAAATTGATGTGTTGAGAGAAGAAATTAAGTTTAGGGATTGTATGTATAAGTCTCTGTGGATAATAAGTGTTTAGAGCGTTAAGGAGAATGGTATATTGAAAGAGTTGTTTGAAATTAGAGTGTGGATGAGTAAGGGTTTGGATAGAGGAAGAAGTGAAACTTCATCTTTGAGGATTATAATAAGAGCAAAAAATTAAAAGATGATTCAGTGTTTCGGATTGGTTGTAATTAAATCTACAAAGATTGTTTGGTTGATTTTTGATACTGTGGAAGTAGAAATAAAAGGACACTGTCTGGACAACCATCAAATTAGATGTTGTGAAGGGAGGCTTTCATTTTCAACATAATTTCAAAAATTGAATTTAGGTTATTTAGATATTCAAGCTTTCAACGTGATATGGTCGTACAAATTAATGTTTTGAAAAATATTACTTTTAGGGAATTCCATTTGAGAACAAACAAGAAAATTTATTAAAATTTCAAGTTTATAAATGAATCCATATTATGAAATGATAGATACAAAGGCTAAATAAGCATTTACCTTGATTAAAAAAGTTCAACTATTTTAGTTTAACTATAGAAAAAAAATTTTACTTTAAAACTTTAATAAAAGTTATTTTGATGACAATATCCAAATTGGAAATGAATTATTATGAAATTATAGCTAAAAATTTTTTTAAAAATGTAATAAAAGTCTACTACATTCGGGATTCCCAAATGTTCACCCATCTAAGTACTAACCGAGCTGGACGTCAACTTCGGTGTTCGAAAGGGAACCGGTGCTTTCAACGTGATATGGTTGTAGACATTATTGTTTTGAAAAATATCCTTTTAGTGAAAATTATAATGATTAAATTTGAGAACAAACAACAAAATTTATTTAAATTTCACGTTTATAAATTAATCCATGATGTGAAATGATAGATAGGCCGGCTAAATAAGTATTTACCTTGATTAAAAAAGTTCAACCATTTTAGTTAACTATAGACAAAAATTTACTTTCAAAGTTTTATAAAAGTGATTTTGATGACAATATACAAATTCGAAATAAATATATTATTATGAAATAATTAGCTAAAATTTTTTTAAAAAATGTAATAAAAGTCTACAACACTTGGGGTTCACAAGCCGTCACCCATGTAAGTACTAACCGAGCTCGATGTTGCTTAACTTCGCTGTTCGAAAGGAAACCGGTGCTTTCAACTTGATATGGTCGTAGACATTAAGGTTTTGAAAAATATCCATTTAGTGAAAACAATAATCATTTAATTTGAGAACAAACAAGAAAATTTATTTAAATTTCAAGTTTATAAATTAATTCATGTTGTGAAATGATAGATAGAGCGGTAAATAAGCATTTACCTTGATTAAAAAAGTTCAATCATTTTAGTTTAACTATAGACAAAAATTTTACATTCAAAGTTTAATAAGTGATTTTGATGACAATATCCAAATTCGAAATGAATTATTATGAAATTATAGCTAAAATTAAAAAAAAAAATGTAATAAAAGTCTACAAAACTCGGGGTTCCCAAGCGGTCACCCATCTAAGTACTAACCGAGCTCGACGTTGCTTAACTTCAGTGTTCGAAAGGGAACCGGTGCTTTCAACGTGACATGGTCAGACATTAAGGTTTTGAAAAATATCCTTTTAGTGAAAACAATAATCATTAAATTTGAGAACAAACAAGAAAATTTATTTAAATTTCAAGTTTATAAATTAATTCATGTTGTGAAATGATAGATAGAGCGGTAAATAAGCATTTACCTTGATTAAAAAGTTCAACCATTTTAGTTTAACTATAGATAAAAATTTACCTTCAAAGTTTAATAAAAGTGATTTTGATCATAATATCCAAATTCGAAATGAATTATTATGAAATTATAGCTAAAATTTAAAAAAAAATGTAATAAAAGTCTACAACACTCGGGGTTCCCAAGCGGTCACCCATCTAAGTACTAACCGAGCTCGACGTTGCTTAACTTCGGTGTTCGAAAGGGAACCAGTGCTTTCAACGTGATATGGTCGTAGACATTAATGTTTTGAAAAATATTCTTTTAGTGAAAACAATAATCATTAAATTTGAGAACAAACAAGAAAATTTATTTAAATTTCAAGTTTATAAATTAATTCATGTTGTGAAATGATAGATAGAGCGGTAAATAAGCATTTACCTTGATTAAAAAGTTCAACCATTTAGTTTAACTATAGATAAAAATTTACCTTCAATGTTTAATAAAAGTGATTTTGATGACAATATCCAAATTCGAAATGAATTATTATGAAATTATAGCTAAAATTTTTTTAAAAAATGTAATAAAAGTCTAAAAAACTCGGGGTTCCCAAGCGGTCACCCATCTAACTACTAACCGAGCTCGACGTTGCTTAACTTCGGTGTTCGAAAGGGAACCGGTGCTTTCAACGTGAGATGGTCGTAGACATTAATGTTTTGAAAAATATCCTTTTAGTGAAAACAATAATCATTAAATTTGAGAACAAACAAGAAAATTTATTTAAATTTCAAGTTTATAAATTAATACATATTTTGGAATGAAAGATAGAGCGGTAAATAAGCATTTACCTGATTATAAAAGTTCAACCATTTTAGTTTAACTATAGAAAAAATTTACCTTCAAAGTTTAATAAAAGTGATTTTGATGACAATATCCAAATTCGAAATGAATATATAAATGTAATAAAAGTCTACAACACCGGGGTTCCCAAGCATCACCCATCTAAGTACTAACCAAGCTCGAGGTTATTTAACTTCGGTGTTCGAAAGGGAACCGGTGCTTTCAACGTGATATGGTCATAGACATTAATGTTTTGAAAAATATCCTTTTAGTGAAAACTATAATCATTAAATTTGAGAACAAACAAGAAAATTTATTTAAATTTCAAGTTTATAAATTAATTCATGTTGTGAAATGATAGATAGAGCGGTAAATAAGCATTTACCTTGATTAAAAAAGTTCAAACATTTTAGTTTAACTATAGACAAAAATTTTACCTTCAAAGTTTAATAAAAGTGATTTTGATGATAATATCCAAATTCGAAATGAATTATTATGAAATTATAGCTAAAATTAAAAAAAAATGTAATAAAAGTCTACAACACTCGGCGTTCCCAAGCGGTCACCCATCTAAGTACTAACCGAGCTCGACGTTGCTTAACTTCGGTGTTCGAAAGGGAACCAGTGCTTTCAACGTGATATGGTCGTAGACATTAATATTTTGAAAAATATCCTTTTAGTGAAAACAATAATCATTAAATTTGAGAACAAACAAGAAAATTTATTTAAATTTCAAGTTTATAAATTAATTTATATTATGAAATGAGAGATAGAGCGGTAAATAAGCATTTACCTTGATTAAAAAGTTCAACCATTTTTGTCTATAGAAAAAAATTTACCTTCAAAGTTTAATAAAAGTGATTTTGATGACAATATCCAAATTCGAAATGAATTATTATGAAATTATAACTAAATTTTTTTTTAAAAATGTAATAAAAGTCTACAACACCCGGGGTTTCCAAGCATCACCCATCTAAGTACTAACCAAGCTCGAGGTTATTTAACTTCGGTGTTCGAAAGGGAACCGGTGCTTTCAACGTGATATGGTCATAGACATTAATGTTTTGAAAAATATCATTTTAGTGAAAACTATAATCATTAAATTTGAGAACAAACAAGAAAATTTATTTAAATTTCAAGTTTATAAATTAATTCATGTTGTGAAATGATAGATAGAGCGGTAAATAAGCATTTACCTTGATTAAAAAGGTTCAACCATTTTAGTTTAACTATAGACAAAAATTTTACCTTCAAAGTTTAATAAAAGTGATTTTGATGATAATATCCAAATTCGAAATGAATTATTATGAAATTATAGCTAAAATTAAAAAAAAATGTAATAAAAGTCTACAACAAATTTTTTTTAAAAATATATGAAATTATAGCTAAAATTAAAAAAAAATGTAATAAAAGTCTACAACAAATTTTTTTAAAAATATACGGCATCTAAGTACTAACCGAGCTCGACGTTGCTTAATTTCGGTGTTGGAAAGGGAACCAGTGCTTTCAACGTGATATGGTCGTAGACATTAATATTTTGAAAAATATCCTTTTAGTGAAAACAATAATCATTAAATTTGAGAACAAACAAGAAAATTTATTTAAATTTAAAGTTTATAAATTAATTCATGTTGTGAAATGATAGATAGAGTGGTAAATAAGCATTTACCTTGATTAAAAAGTTCAACCATTTAGTTTAACATATAGATAAAAATTTACCTTCAATGTTTAATAAAAGTGATTTTGATGACAATATCCAAATTCGAAATGAATTATTATGAAATTATAGCTAAAATTTTTTTAAAAAATGTAATAAAAGTCTACAAAACTCGGGGTTCCCAAGCGGTCACCCATCTAAGTACTAACCGAGCTCGACGTTGCTTAACATCAATGTTCGAAAGGGAACCGGTGCTTTCAACGTGACATGGTCAGACATTAAGGTTTTGAAAAATATCCTTTTAGTGAAAACAATAATCATTAAATTTGAGAACAAACAAGAAAATTAATTTAAATTTAAAGTTTATAAATTAATTCATGTTGTGAAATGATAGATAGAGTGGTAAATAAGCATTTACCTTGATTAAAAAGTTCAACCATTTAGTTTAACTATAGATAAAAATTTACCTTCAATGTTTAATAAAAGTGATTTTGATGACAATATCCAAATTCGAAATGAATTATTATGAAATTATAGCTAAAATTTTTTAAAAATGTAATAAAAGTCTACAAAACTTGGGGTTCCCAAGCGGTCACCCATCTATGTACTAACCGAGCTCGACGTTGCTTAACTTCGGTGTTCGAAAGGGAACCGGTTCTTTCAACGTGATATGGTCGTAGACATTAATATTTTGAAAAATATCCTTTTAGTGAAAACAATTATCATTAAATTTGAGAACAAACAAGAAAATTTATTTAAATTTCAAGTTTATAAATTAATTCATGTTGTGAAATGATAGATAGAGCGGTAAATAAGCATTTACCTGATTATAAAAGTTCAACCATTTTAGTTTAACTATAGACAAAAATTTTACCTTCAAAGTTTAATAAAAGTGATTTTGATGATAATATCCAAATTCGAAATGAATTATTATGAAATTATAGCTAAAATTAAAAAAAAAAATGTATTAAAAGTCTACAACACTAGGGGTTCCCAAGCGGTCACCCATCTAAGTACTAACCGAGCTCGATGTTGCTTAACTTCGGTGTTCGAAAGGGAACCAGTGCTTTCAACGTGATATGGTCGTAGACATTAATATTTTGAAAAATATCCTTTTAGTGAAAACAATAATCATTAAATTTGAGAACAAACAAGAAAATTTATTTAAATTTCAAGTTTATAAATTAATTTATATTATGAAATTATAGCTAAAATTAAAAAAAAATGTAATAAAAGTCTACAACAAATTTTTTTAAAAATATACGGTATCTAAGTACTAACCGAGCTCGACGTTGCTTAACTTCGGTGTTCGAAAGGGAACCAGTGGTTTCAACGTGATATGGTCGTAGACATTAATATTTTGAAAAATATCCTTTTAGTGAAAACAATAATCATTAAATTTGAGAACAAACAAGAAAATTTATTTAAATTTCAAGTTTATAAATTAATTCATGTTGTGAAATGATAGATAGAGTGGTAAATAAGCATTTACCTTGATTAAAAAGTTCAACCATTTTAGTTTAACTATAGATAAAAATTTACCTTCAAAGTTTAATAAAAGTGATTTTGATCATAATATCCAAATTCGAAATGAATTATTATGAAATTATAGCTAAAATTTAAAAAAAAAATGTAATAAAAGTCTACAACACTCGGGGTTCCCAAGCGGTCACCCATCTAAGTACTAACCGAGCTCGACGTTGCTTAACTTAGGTGTTCGAAAGGGAACCAGTGCTTTCAACGTGATATGGTCGTAGACATTTATGTTTTGAAAAATATTCTTTTAGTGAAAACAATAATCATTAAATTTGAGAACAAACAAGAAAATTTATTTAAATTTCAAGTTTATAAATTAATTCATGTTGTGGAATGATAGATAGAGCGGTAAATAAGCATTTACCTTGATTAAAAAGTTCAACCATTTAGTTTAACTATAGATAAAAATTTACCTTCAATGTTTAATAAAAGTGATTTTGATGACAATATCCAAATTCGAAATGAATTATTATGAAATTATAGCTAAAATTTTTTTAAAAAATGTAATAAAAGTCTAAAAAACTCGGGGTTCCCAAGCGGTCACCCATCTAACTACTAACCGAGCTCGACGTTGCTTAACTTCGGTGTTCGAAAGGGAACCGGTGCTTTCAACGTGATATGGTCGTAGACATTAATGTTTTGAAAAATATCCTTTTAGTGAAAACAATAATCATTAAATTTGAGAACAAACAAGAAAATTTATTTAAATTTCAAGTTTATAAATTAATACATATTTTGGAATGATAGATAGAGCGGTAAATAAGCATTTACCTGATTAAAAAAGTTCAACCATTTTAGTTTAACTATAGACAAAAATTTTACCTTCAAAGTTTAATAAAAGTGTTTTTGATGACAATATCCAAATTCGAAATGAATATATAAATGTAATAAAAGTCTACAACACCCGGGGTTTCCAAGCGGTCACCCATCTAAGTACTAACCGAGCTCGAGGTTACTTAACTTCGGTGTTCGAAAGGGAACCGGTGCTTTCAACGTGATATGGTCGTAGACATTAATGTTTTGAAAAATATCCTTTTAGTGAAAACTATAATCATTAAATTTGAGAACAAACAAAAAAAATTTATTTAAATTTCAAGTTTATAAATTAATTCATGTTGTGGAATGATAGATAGAGCGGTAAATAAGCATTTACCTTGATTAAAAAAGTTCAACCATTTTAGTTTAACTATAGACAAAAATTTTACCTTCAAAGTTTAATAAAAGTGATTTTGATGATAATATCCAAATTCGAAATGAATTATTATGAAATTATAGCTAAAATTAAAAAAAAAATGTAATAAAAGTCTACAACACTCGGGGTTCCCAAGCGGTCACCCATCTAAGTACTAACCGAGCTCGATGTTGCTTAACTTCGGTGTTCGAAAAGGAACCGGTGCTTTCAACGTGATATGGTCGTAGACATTAATGTTTTGAAAAATATCCTTTTAGTGAAAACAATAATCATTAAATTTGAGAACAAACAAGAAAATTTATTTAAATTTCAAGTTTATAAATTAATTTATATTATGAAATGAGAGATAGAGCGGTAAATAAGCATTTACCTTGATTAAAAAGGTTCAACCATTTTTGTTCTATAGAAAAAAATTTTACCTTCAAAGTTTAATAAAAGTGATTTTGATGACAATATCCAAATTCGAAATGAATTATTATGAAATTATAACTAAATTTTTTTTTAAAAATGTAATAAAAGTCTACAACACCCGGGGTTTCCAAGCATCACCCATCTAAGTACTAACCAAGCTCGAGGTTATTTAACTTCGGTGTTCGAAAGGGAACCGGTGCTTTCAACGTGATATGGTCATAGACATTAATGTTTTGAAAAATATCATTTTAGTGAAAACTATAATCATTAAATTTGAGAACAAACAAGAAAATTTATTTAAATTTCAAGTTTATAAATTAATTCATGTTGTGAAATGATAGATAGAGCGGTAAATAAGCATTTACCTTGATTAAAAAGGTTCAACCATTTTAGTTTAACTATAGACAAAAATTTTACCTTCAAAGTTTAATAAAAGTGATTTTGATGATAATATCCAAATTCGAAATGAATTATTATGAAATTATAGCTAAAATTAAAAAAAAATGTAATAAAAGTCTACAACAAATTTTTTTTAAAAATATATGAAATTATAGCTAAAATTAAAAAAAAATGTAATAAAAGTCTACAACAAATTTTTTTAAAAATATACGGCATCTAAGTACTAACCGAGCTCGACGTTGCTTAATTTCGGTGTTGGAAAGGGAACCAGTGCTTTCAACGTGATATGGTCGTAGACATTAATATTTTGAAAAATATCCTTTTAGTGAAAACAATAATCATTAAATTTGAGAACAAACAAGAAAATTTATTTAAATTTAAAGTTTATAAATTAATTCATGTTGTGAAATGATAGATAGAGTGGTAAATAAGCATTTACCTTGATTAAAAAGTTCAACCATTTAGTTTAACATATAGATAAAAATTTACCTTCAATGTTTAATAAAAGTGATTTTGATGACAATATCCAAATTCGAAATGAATTATTATGAAATTATAGCTAAAATTTTTTTAAAAAATGTAATAAAAGTCTACAAAACTCGGGGTTCCCAAGCGGTCACCCATCTAAGTACTAACCGAGCTCGACGTTGCTTAACATCAATGTTCGAAAGGGAACCGGTGCTTTCAACGTGACATGGTCAGACATTAAGGTTTTGAAAAATATCCTTTTAGTGAAAACAATAATCATTAAATTTGAGAACAAACAAGAAAATTAATTTAAATTTAAAGTTTATAAATTAATTCATGTTGTGAAATGATAGATAGAGTGGTAAATAAGCATTTACCTTGATTAAAAAAGTTCAACCATTTAGTTTAACTATAGATAAAAATTTACCTTCAATGTTTAATAAAAGTGATTTTGATGACAATATCCAAATTCGAAATGAATTATTATGAAATTATAGCTAAAATTTTTTAAAAAATGTAATAAAAGTCTACAAAACTTGGGGTTCCCAAGCGGTCACCCATCTATGTACTAACCGAGCTCGACGTTGCTTAACTTCGGTGTTCGAAAGGGAACCGGTTCTTTCAACGTGATATGGTCGTAGACATTAATATTTTGAAAAATATCCTTTTAGTGAAAACAATTATCATTAAATTTGAGAACAAACAAGAAAATTTATTTAAATTTCAAGTTTATAAATTAATTCATGTTGTGAAATGATAGATAGAGCGGTAAATAAGCATTTACCTGATTATAAAAGTTCAACCATTTTAGTTTAACTATAGACAAAAATTTTACCTTCAAAGTTTAATAAAAGTGATTTTGATGATAATATCCAAATTCGAAATGAATTATTATGAAATTATAGCTAAAATTAAAAAAAAAAATGTATTAAAAGTCTACAACACTAGGGGTTCCCAAGCGGTCACCCATCTAAGTACTAACCGAGCTCGATGTTGCTTAACTTCGGTGTTCGAAAGGGAACCAGTGCTTTCAACGTGATATGGTCGTAGACATTAATATTTTGAAAAATATCCTTTTAGTGAAAACAATAATCATTAAATTTGAGAACAAACAAGAAAATTTATTTAAATTTCAAGTTTATAAATTAATTTATATTATGAAATTATAGCTAAAATTAAAAAAAATGTAATAAAAGTCTACAACAAATTTTTTTAAAAATATACGGTATCTAAGTACTAACCGAGCTCGACGTTGCTTAACTTCGGTGTTCGAAAGGGAACCAGTGGTTTCAACGTGATATGGTCGTAGACATTAATATTTTGAAAAATATCCTTTTAGTGAAAACAATAATCATTAAATTTGAGAACAAACAAGAAAATTTATTTAAATTTCAAGTTTATAAATTAATTCATGTTGTGAAATGATAGATAGAGTGGTAAATAAGCATTTACCTTGATTAAAAAAGTTCAACCATTTTAGTTTAACTATAGATAAAAATTTACCTTCAAAGTTTAATAAAAGTGATTTTGATCATAATATCCAAATTCGAAATGAATTATTATGAAATTATAGCTAAAATTTAAAAAAAAATGTAATAAAAGTCTACAACACTCGGGGTTCCCAAGCGGTCACCCATCTAAGTACTAACCGAGCTCGACGTTGCTTAACTTAGGTGTTCGAAAGGGAACCAGTGCTTTCAACGTGATATGGTCGTAGACATTTATGTTTTGAAAAATATTCTTTTAGTGAAAACAATAATCATTAAATTTGAGAACAAACAAGAAAATTTATTTAAATTTCAAGTTTATAAATTAATTCATGTTGTGAAATGATAGATAGAGCGGTAAATAAGCATTTACCTTGATTAAAAAGTTCAACCATTTAGTTTAACTATAGATAAAAATTTACCTTCAATGTTTAATAAAAGTGATTTTGATGACAATATACAAATTCGAAATGAATTATTATAAAATTATAGCTAAAATTTTTTTAAAAAATGTAATAAAAGTCTAAAAAACTCGGGGTTCCCAAGCGGTCACCCATCTAACTACTAACCGAGCTCGACGTTGCTTAACTTCGGTGTTCGAAAGGGAACCGGTGCTTTCAACGTGAGATGGTCGTAGACATTAATGTTTTGAAAAATATCCTTTTAGTGAAAACAATAATCATTAAATTTGAGAACAAACAAGAAAATTTATTTAAATTTCAAGTTTATAAATTAATACATATTTTGGAATGAAAGATAGAGCGGTAAATAAGCATTTACCTGATTATAAAAGTTCAACCATTTTAGTTTAACTATAGAAAAAATTTACCTTCAAAGTTTAATAAAAGTGATTTTGATGACAATATCCAAATTCGAAATGAATATATAAATGTAATAAAAGTCTACAACACCCGGGGTTCCCAAGCATCACCCATCTAAGTACTAACCAAGCTCGAGGTTATTTAACTTCGGTGTTCGAAAGGGAACCGGTGCTTTCAACGTGATATGGTCATAGACATTAATGTTTTGAAAAATATCCTTTTAGTGAAAACTATAATCATTAAATTTGAGAACAAACAAGAAAATTTATTTAAATTTAAAGTTTATAAATTAATTCATGTTGTGAAATGATAGATAGAGCGGTAAATAAGCATTTACCTTGATTAAAAAAGTTCAAACATTTTAGTTTAACTATAGACAAAAATTTTACCTTCAAAGTTTAATAAAAGTGATTTTGATGATAATATCCAAATTCGAAATGAATTATTATGAAATTATAGCTAAAATTAAAAAAAATGTAATAAAAGTCTACAACACTCGGCGTTCCCAAGCGGTCACCCATCTAAGTACTAACCGAGCTCGACGTTGCTTAACTTCGGTGTTCGAAAGGGAACCAGTGCTTTCAACGTGATATGGTCGTAGACATTAATATTTTGAAAAATATCCTTTTAGTGAAAACAATAATCATTAAATTTGAGAACAAACAAGAAAATTTATTTAAATTTCAAGTTTATAAATTAATTTATATTATGAAATGAGAGATAGAGCGGTAAATAAGCATTTACCTTGATTAAAAAAGTTCAACCATTTTTGTTCTATAGAAAAAAATTTTACCTTCAAAGTTTAATAAAAGTGATTTTGATGACAATATCCAAATTCGAAATGAATTATTATGAAATTATAACTAAATTTTTTTAAAAAAATGTAATAAAAGTCTACAACACCCGGGGTTTCCAAGCATCACCCATCTAAGTACTAACCAAGCTCGAGGTTATTTAACTTCGGTGTTCGAAAGGGAACCGGTGCTTTCAACGTGATATGGTCATAGACATTAATGTTTTGAAAAATATCATTTTAGTGAAAACTATAATCATTAAATTTGAGAACAAACAAGAAAATTTATTTAAATTTCAAGTTTATAAATTAATTCATGTTGTGAAATGATAGATAGAGCGGTAAATAAGCATTTACCTTGATTAAAAAGGTTCAACCATTTTAGTTTAACTATAGACAAAAAATTTTACCTTCAAAGTTTAATAAAAGTGATTTTGATGATAATATCCAAATTCGAAATGAATTATTATGAAATTATAGCTAAAATTAAAAAAAATGTAATAAAAGTCTACAACAAATTTTTTTTAAAAATATATGAAATTATAGCTAAAATTAAAAAAAAATGTAATAAAAGTCTACAACAAATTTTTTTCCAAAAGATACGGCATCTAAGTACTAACCGAGCTCGACGTTGCTTAATTTCGGTGTTGGAAAGGGAACCAGTGCTTTCAACGTGATATGGTCGTAGACATTAATATTTTGAAAAATATCCTTTTAGTGAAAACAATAATCATTAAATTTGAGAACAAACAAGAAAATTTATTTAAATTTAAAGTTTATAAATTAATTCATGTTGTGAAATGATAGATAGAGTGGTAAATAAGCATTTACCTTGATTAAAAAAGTTCAACCATTTAGTTTAACATATAGATAAAAATTTACCTTCAATGTTTAATAAAAGTGATTTTGATGACAATATCCAAATTCGAAATGAATTATTATGAAATTATAGCTAAAATTTTTTAAAAAATGTAATAAAAGTCTACAAAACTCGGGGTTCCCAAGCGGTCACCCATCTAAGTACTAACCGAGCTCGACGTTGCTTAACATCAATGTTCGAAAGGGAACCGGTGCTTTCAACGTGACATGGTCTAGACATTAAGGTTTTGAAAAATATCCTTTTAGTGAAAACAATAATCATTAAATTTGAGAACAAACAAGAAAATTAATTTAAATTTAAAGTTTATAAATTAATTCATGTTGTGAAATGATAGATAGAGTGGTAAATAAGCATTTACCTTGATTAAAAAAGTTCAACCATTTAGTTTAACTATAGATAAAAATTTACCTTCAATGTTTAATAAAAGTGATTTTGATGACAATATCCAAATTCGAAATGAATTATTATGAAATTATAGCTAAAATTTTTTAAAAAATGTAATAAAAGTCTACAAAACTTGGGGTTCCCAAGCGGTCACCCATCTATGTACTAACCGAGCTCGACGTTGCTTAACTTCGGTGTTCGAAAGGGAACCGGTTCTTTCAACGTGATATGGTCGTAGACATTAATATTTTGAAAAATATCCTTTTAGTGAAAACAATTATCATTAAATTTGAGAACAAACAAGAAAATTTATTTAAATTTCAAGTTTATAAATTAATTCATGTTGTGAAATGATAGATAGAGCGGTAAATAAGCATTTACCTGATTATAAAAGGTTCAACCATTTTAGTTTAACTATAGACAAAAATTTTACCTTCAAAGTTTAATAAAAGTGATTTTGATGATAATATCCAAATTCGAAATGAATTATTATGAAATTATAGCTAAAATTAAAAAAAAAATGTATTAAAAGTCTACAACACTAGGGGTTCCCAAGCGGTCACCCATCTAAGTACTAACCGAGCTCGATGTTGCTTAACTTCGGTGTTCGAAAGGGAACCAGTGCTTTCAACGTGATATGGTCGTAGACATTAATATTTTGAAAAATATCCTTTTAGTGAAAACAATAATCATTAAATTTGAGAACAAACAAGAAAATTTATTTAAATTTCAAGTTTATAAATTAATTTATATTATGAAATTATAGCTAAAATTAAAAAAATGTAATAAAAGTCTACAACAAATTTTTTTAAAAATATACGGTATCTAAGTACTAACCGAGCTGGACGTTGCTTAACTTCGGTGTTCGAAAGGGAACCAGTGGTTTCAACGTGATATGGTCGTAGACATTAATATTTTGAAAAATATCCTTTTAGTGAAAACAATAATCATTAAATTTGAGAACAAACAAGAAAATTTATTTAAATTTCAAGTTTATAAATTAATTCATGTTGTGAAATGATAGATAGAGTGGTAAATAAGCATTTACCTTGATTAAAAAAGTTCAACCATTTTAGTTTAACTATAGACAAAAATTTTACCTTCAAAGTTTAATAAAAGTGATTTTGATGATAATATCCAAATTCGAAATGAATTATTATGAAATTATAGCTAAAATTTAAAAAAAAAATGTAATAAAAGTCTACAACACTCGGGGTTCCCAAGCGGTCACCCATCTAAGTACTAACCGAGCTCGACGTTGCTTAACTTAGGTGTTCGAAAGGGAACCAGTGCTTTCAACGTGATATGGTCGTAGACATTTATATTTTGAAAAATATCCTTTTAGTGAAAACAATAATGATTAAATTTGAGAACAAACAAGAAAATTTATTTAAATTTCAAGTTTATAAATTAATTCATGTTGTGAAATGATAGATAGAGCGGTAAATAAGCATTTACCTTGATTAAAAAAATTCAACCATTTTAGTTTAACTATAGATAAAAATTTTTACCTTCAAAGTTTAATAAAAGTGATTTTGATGACAATATCCAAATTCGAAATGAATATATTATAAAATTATAGCTAAAATTTTTTAAAAAAATGTAATAAAAGTCTAAAAAACACTCGGGGTTCCCAAGCGGTCACCCATCTAACTACTAACCGAGCTCGACGTTGCTTAACTTCGGTGTTCGAAAGGGAACCGGTGCTTTCAACGTGAGATGGTCGTAGACATTAATATTTTGAAAAATATCCTTTTAGTGAAAACAATAATCATTAAATTTGAGAACAAACAAGAAAATTTATTTAAATTTCAAGTTTATAAATTAATACATATTTTGAAATGAAAGATAGAGCGGTAAATAAGCATTTACCTTGATTATAAAAGTTCAACCATTTTAGTTTAACTATAGAAAAAAATTTTACCTTCAAAGTTTAATAAAAGTGATTTTGATGACAATATCCAAATTCAAAATGAATTTTTATGAATATATAAAATGTAATAAAAGTCTACAACACTCGGGGTTCCCAAGCAGTCACCCATCTAAGTACTAACCGAGCTCGAGGTTGCTTAACTTCGGTGTTCGAAAGGGAACCAGTGCTTTCAACGTGATATGGTCGTAGACATTAATATTTTGAAAAATATCCTTTTAGTGAAAACAATAATCATTAAATTTGAGAACAAACAAGAAAATTTATTTAAATTTAAAGTTTATAAATTAATTCATGTTGTGAAATGATAGATAGAGCGGTAAATAAGCATTTACCTTGATTAAAAAAATTCAACCATTTTAGTTTAACTATAGACAAAAATTTTACCTTCAAAGTTTAATAAAAGTGATTTTGATGATAATATCCAAATTCGAAATGAATTATTATTGAAATTATAGCTAAAATTAAAAAAAAATGTAATAAAAGTCTACAACACTCGGCGTTCCCAAGCGGTCACCCATCTAAGTACTAACCGAGCTCGACGTTGCTTAACTTCGGTGTTCGAAAGGGAACCAGGTGCTTTCAACGTGATATGGTCGTAGACATTAATATTTTGAAAAATATCCTTTTAGTGAAAACAATAATCATTAAATTTGAGAACAAACAAGAAAATTTATTTAAATTTCAAGTTTATAAATTAATTTATATTATGAAATGAGAGATAGAGCGGTAAATAAGCATTTACCTTGATTAAAAAGTTCAACCATTTTAGTTCTATAGAAAAAAATTTTACCTTCAAAGTTTAATAAAAGTGATTTTGATGACAATATCCAAATTCGAAATGAATTATTATGAAATTATAACTAAATTTTTTTTTTAAAAATGTAATAAAAGTCTACAACACCCGGGGTTCCCAAGCATCACCCATCTAAGTACTAACCAAGCTCGAGGTTATTTAACTTCGGTGTTCGAAAGGGAACCGGTGCTTTCAACGTGATATGGTCATAGACATTAATGTTTTGAAAAATATCATTTTAGTGAAAACAATAATCATTAAATTTGAGAACAAACAAGAAAATTTATTTAAATTTCAAGTTTATAAATTAATTCATGTTGTGAAATGATAGATAGAGCGGTAAATAAGCATTTACCTTGATTAAAAAGGTTCAACCATTTTAGTTTAACTATAGACAAAAATTTTACCTTCAAAGTTTAATAAAAGTGATTTTGATGATAATATCCAAATTCGAAATGAATTATTATGAAATTATAGCTAAAATTAAAAAAAAATGTAATAAAAGTCTACAACAAATTTTTTTTAATAATATATGAAATTATAGCTAAAATTAAAAAAAAATGTAATAAAAGTCTACAACAAATTTTTTTAAAAATATACGGTATCTAAGTACTAACCGAGCTCGACGTTGCTTAATTTCGGTGTTCGAAAGGGAACCAGTGCTTTCAACGTGATATGGTCGTAGACATTAATATTTTGAAAAATATCCTTTTAGTGAAAACAATAATCATTAAATTTGAGAACAAACAAGAAAATTTATTTAAATTTAAAGTTTATAAATTAATTCATGTTGTGAAATGATAGATAGAGTGGTAAATAAGCATTTACCTTGATTAAAAAGTTCAACCATTTTAGTTTAACTATAGACAAAAATTTTACCTTCAAAGTTTAATAAAAGTGATTTTGATGACAATATCCAAATTCGAAATGAATTATTATGAAATTATAGCTAAAATTTTTTTAAAAAATGTAATAAAAGTCTACAAAACTCGGGGTTCCCAAGCGGTCACCCATCTAAGTACTAACCGAGCTCGACGTTGCTTAACTTCGGTGTTCGAAAGGGAACCGGTGCTTTCAACGTGACATGGTCGTAGACATTAATGTTTTGAAAAATATCCTTTTAGTGAAAACAATAATCATTAAATTTGAGAACAAACAAGAAAATTTATTTAAATTTAAAGTTTATAAATTAATTCATGTTGTGAAATGATAGATAGAGCGGTAAATAAGCATTTACCTGATTATAAAAGTTCAACCATTTTAGTTTAACTATAGACAAAAATTTTACCTTCAAAGTTTAATAAAAGTGATTTTGATGACAATATCGAAATTCAAAATGAATATATTATTATGAAATTATAGCTAAAATTTTTTTAAAAAATGTAATAAAAGTCTACAAAACTCGGGGTTCCCAAGCGGTCACCCATCTAAGTACTAACCGAGCTCGACGTTGCTTAACATCAATGTTCGAAAGGGAACCGGTGCTTTCAAAGTGACATGGTCAGACATTAAGGTTTTGAAAAATATCCTTTTAGTGAAACCAATAATCATTAAATTTGAGAACAAACAAGAAAATTAATTTAAATTTAAAGTTTATAAATTAATTCATGTTGTGAAATGATAGATAGAGTGGTAAATAAGCATTTACCTTGATTAAAAAATTCAACCATTTTAGTTTAACTATAGATAAAAATTTTTACCTTCAAAGTTTAATAAAAGTGATTTTGATGACAATATCCAAATTCAAAATGAATATATTATTATGAAATTATAGCTAAAATTTTTTAAAAAAATGTAATAAAAGTCTACAAAACTTGGGGTTCCCAAGCGGTCACCCATCTATGTACTAACCGAGCTCGACGTTGCTTAACTTCGGTGTTCGAAAGGGAACCGGTTCTTTCAACGTGATATGGTCGTAGACATTAATATTTTGAAAAATATCCTTTTAGTGAAAACAATTATCATTAAATTTGAGAACAAACAAGAAAATTTATTTAAATTTCAAGTTTATAAATTAATTCATGTTGTGAAATGATAGATAGAGCGGTAAATAAGCATTTACCTTGATTAAAAAAGTTCAACCATTTTAGTAACTATAGACAAAAATTTTACCTTCAAAGTTTAATAAAAGTGATTTTGATGATAATATCCAAATTCGAAATGAATTATTATGAAATTATAGCTAAAATTAAAAAAAAAAATGTATTAAAAGTCTACAACACTAGGGGTTCCCAAGCGGTCACCCATCTAAGTACTAACCGAGCTCGATGTTGCTTAACTTCGGTGTTCGAAAGGGAACCAGTGCTTTCAACGTGATATGGTCGTAGACATTAATATTTTGAAAAATATCCTTTTAGTGAAAACAATAATCATTAAATTTGAGAACAAACAAGAAAATTTATTTAAATTTAAAGTTTATAAATTAATTCATGTTGTGAAATGATAGATAGAGCGGTAAATAAGCATTTACCTTGATTAAAAAATTCAACCATTTTAGTTTAACTATATAGACAAAAATTTTTACCTTCAAAGTTTAATAAAAGTGATTTTGATGACAATATCGAAATTCAAAATGAATATATTATTATGAAATTATTAGCTAAAATTTTTTAAAAAATGTAATAAAAGTCTACAAAACTCGGGGTTCCCAAGCGGTCACCCATCTAAGTACTAACCGAGCTCGACGTTGCTTAACTTCGGTGTTCGAAAGGGAACCGGTGCTTTCAACGTGATATGGTCGTAGACATTAATATTTTGAAAAATATCCTTTTAGTGAAAACAATAATCATTAAATTTGAGAACAAACAAGAAAATTTATTTAAATTTCAAGTTTATAAATTAATTCATGTTGTGAAATGATAGATAGAGCGGTAAATAAGCATTTACCTTGATTAAAAAAGTTCAACCATTTTAGTTTAACTATAGACAAAAATTTTACCTTCAAAGTTTAATAAAAGTGATTTTGATGACAATATCGAAATTCAAAATGAATATATTATTATGAAATTATTAGCTAAAATTTTAAAAAAAATGTAATAAAAGTCTACAACACTCGGGGTTCCCAAGCGGTCACCCATCTAAGTACTAACCGAGCTCGACGTTGCTTAACTTCGGTGTTCGAAAGGGAACCAGTGCTTTCAACGTGATATGGTCGTAGACATTAATATTTTGAAAAATATCCTTTTAGTGAAAACAATAATCATTAAATTTGAGAACAAACAAGAAAATTTATTTAAATTTAAAGTTTATAAATTAATTCATGTTGTGAAATGATAGATAGAGCGGTAAATAAGCATTTACCTTGATTAAAAAATTCAACTATTTTAGTTTAACTATAGACAAAAATTTTTACCTTCAAAGTTTAATAAAAGTGATTTTGATGACAATATCGAAATTCAAAATGAATATAATGTAATAAAAAAAAAAAATGTATAAAAGTCTACAACACTCGGGGTTCCCAAGCGGTCACCCATCTAAGTACTAACCGAGCTCGACGTTGCTTAACTTCGGTGTTCGAAAGGGAACCAGTGCTTTCAACGTGATATGGTCGTAGACATTAATATTTTGAAAAATATCCTTTTAGTGAAAACAATAATCATTAAATTTGAGAACAAACAAGAAAATTTATTTAAATTTAAAGTTTATAAATTAATTCATGTTGTGAAATCGAGCGGTAAATAAGCATTTACCTTGATTAAAAAAATTCAACCATTTTAGTTTAACTATAGACAAAAATTTTTACCTTCAAAGTTTAATAAAAGTGATTTTGATGACAATATCCAAATTCAAAATGAATTTATTATGAAATAATTAGCTAAAATTAAAAAAAATGTAATAAAAGTCTACAACACTCGGGGTTCCCAAGCGGTCACCCATCTAAGTACTAACCGATCTCGACTTTGCTTAACTTCGGTGTTCGAAAGGGAACCAGCGCTTTCAACGTGATATGGTCGTAGACATTAATATTTTGAAAAATATCCTTTTAGTGAAAACAATAATCATTAAATTTGAGAACAAACAAGAAAATTTATTTAAATTTAAAGTTTATACATTAATTCATGTTGTGAAATGATAGATAGAGCGGTAAATAAGCATTTACCTTGATTAAAAAAATTCAACCATTTTAGTTTAACTATAGACAAAAATTTTTACCTTCAAAGTTTAATAAAAGTGATTTTGATGACAATATCGAAATTCAAAATGAATATATTATTATGAAATAATTACCTAAATTTTTTTTAAAAATGTAATAAAAGTCTACAACACTCGGGGTTCCCAAGCGGTCACCCATCTAAGTACTAACCGAGCTCGACGTTGCTTAACTTCGGTGTTCGAAAGGGAACCGGTGCTTTCAACGTGATATGGTCGTAGACATTAATATTTTGAAAAATATCCTTTTAGTGAAAACAATAATCATTAAATTTGAGAACAAACAAGAAAATTTATTTAAATTTAAAGTTTATAAAATAATTCATGTTGTGAAATGATAGATAGAGCGGTAAATAAGCATTTACCTTGATTAAAAAAATTCAACCATTTTAGTTTAACTATAGACAAAAATTTTTACCTTCAAAGTTTAATAAAAGTGATTTTGATGACAATATCGAAATTCAAAATGAATATATTATTATGAAATAATTAGCTAAAAATTTTTTAAAAAATGTAATAAAAGTCTACAACACTCGGGGTTCCCAAGCGGTCACCCATCTAAGTACTAACCGAGCTCGACGTTGCTTAACTTCGGTGTTCGAAAGGGAACCGGTGCTTTCAACGTGATATGGTCGTAGACATTAATATTTTGAAAAATATCCTTTTAGTGAAAACAATAATCATTAAATTTGAGAACAAACAAGAAAATTTATTTAAATTTCAAGTTTATAAATTAATTCATGTTGTGAAATGATAGATAGAGCGGTAAATAAGCATTTACCTTGATTAAAAAAATTCAACCATTTTAGTTTAACTATAGACAAAAATTTTTACCTTCAAAGTTTAATAAAAGTGATTTTGATGACAATATCGAAATTCAAAATGAATATATTATTATGAAATAATTAGCTAAAATTTTTTAAAAAAATGTAATAAAAGGCTACAACAACCGTGTTTCCCAAACGGTCACCCATCTAAGTACTAACCGATCTCGACATTGCTTAACTTCGGTGTTCGAAAGGGAACCGGTGCTTTCAACGTGATATGGTCGTAGACATTAATATTTTGAAAAATATCCTTTTAGTGAAAACAATTATCATTAAATTTGAGAACAAACAAGAAAATTTATTTAAATTTAAAGTTTATAAATTAATTCATGTTGTGAAATGATAGATAGAGCGGTAAATAAGCATTTACCTTGATTAAAAAAATTCAACCATTTTAGTTTAACTATAGACAAAAATTTTTACCTTCAAAGTTTAATAAAAGTGATTTTGATGACAATATCGAAATTCAAAATGAATATATTATTATGAAATAATTAGCTAAAATTTTTTAAAAAATGTAATAAAAGTCTACAACACTCGGGGTTCCCAAGCGGTCACCCATCTAAGTACTAACCAAGCTCGACGTTGCTTAACTTCGGTGTTCGAAAGAGAACCGGTGCTTTCAACGTGATATGGTCGTAGACATTAATATTTTGAAAAATATCCTTTTAGTGAAAACAATTATCATTAAATTTGAGAACAAACAAGAAAATTTATTTAAATTTAAAGTTTATAAATTAATTCATGTTGTGAAATGATAGATAGAGCGGTAAATAAGCATTTACCTTGATTAAAAAAATTCAACCATTTTAGTTTAACTATAGACAAAAATTTTTACCTTCAAAGTTTAATAAAAGTGATTTTGATGACAATATCGAAATTCAAAATGAATATATTATTATGAAATAATTAGCTAAAATTTTTTTAAAAAATGTAATAAAAGTCTACAACACTCGGGGTTCCCAAGCGGTCACCCATCTAAGTACTAACCGAGCTCGACGTTGCTTAACTTCGGTGTTCGAAAGGGAACCGGTGCTTTCAACGTGATATGGTCGTAGACACTAACATTTTGAAAAATATCCTTTTAGTGAAAACAATTATCATTAAATTTGAGAACAAACAAGAAAATTTATTTAAATTTAAAGTTTATAAATTAATTCATGTTGTGAAATGATAGATAGAGCGGTAAATAAGCATTTACCTTGATTAAAAAAATTCAACCATTTTAGTTTAACTATAGACAAAAATTTTTACCTTCAAAGTTTAATAAAAGTGATTTTGATGACAATATCGAAATTCAAAATGAATATATTATTATGAAATAATTAGCTAAAATTAAAAAAAAAAATGTAATAAAAGTCTACAACACTCGGGGTTCCCAAGCGGTCACCCATCTAAGTACTAACCGAGCTCGACGTTGCTTAACTTCGGTGTTCGAAAGGGAACCGGTGCTTTCAACGTGATATGGTCGTAGACATTAATATTTTGAAAAATATCCTTTTAGTGAAAACAATAATCATTAAATTTGAGAACAAACAAGAAAATTTATTTAAATTTAAAGTTTATAAATAACATATATAATTTATATTATGAAATTATACTAAAATTAAAAAAAAGAATAAAAGTCTCAAAAATATTTTTAAAAATATACGTATCTAAGTACTAACCGAGCTCGACGTTGCTTAACTTCGGTGTTCGAAAGGGAACCAGTGCTTTCAACGTGATATGGTCGTAGACATTAATATTTTGAAAAATATCCTTTTAGTGAAAACAATAATCATTAAATTTGAGAACAAACAAGAAAATTTATTTAAATTTCAAGTTTATAAATTAATTCATGTTGTGAAATGATAGATAGAGTGGTAAATAAGCATTTACCTTGATTAAAAAGTTCAACCATTTAGTTTAACTATAGATAAAAATTTTTACCTTCAATGTTTAATAAAAGTGATTATGATGACAAAATCAAAATACAAAATGAATTATTATGAAATTATAGCTAAAATTTTTTTAAAAAATGTAATAAAAGTCTACAAAACTTGGGGTTCCCAAGCGGTCACCCATCTATGTACTAACCGAGCTCGACGTTGCTTAACTTCGGTGTTCGAAAGGGAACCGGTTCTTTCAACGTGATATGGTCGTAGACATTAATATTTTGAAAAATATGCTTTTAGTGAAAACAATTATCATTAAATTTGAGAACAAACAAGAAAATTTATTTAAATTTCAAGTTTATAAATTAATTTATATTATGAAATTATAGCTAAATTTTAAAAAAATGTAATAAAAGTCTACAACACATCAGGTTTCAAAATACGGTCACCCATCTAAGTACTAACCGAGCTCGACGTTGCTTAACTTCGGTGTTCGAAAGGGAACCGGTGCTTTCAACCTGATATGGTCGTAGACATTAATATTTTGAAAAATATCCTTTTAGTGAAAACAATTATCATTAAATTTGAGAACAAACAAGAAAATTTATTTAAATTTCAAGTTTATAAATTAATTCATGTTGTGAAATGATAGATAGAGCGGTAAATAAGCATTTACCTTGATTAAAAAAATTCAACCATTTTAGTTTAACTATAGACAAAAATTTTTACCTTCAAAGTTTAATAAAAGTGATTTTGATGACAATATCGAAATTCAAAATGAATATATTATTATGAAATAATTAGCTAAAATTTTAAAAAATGTAATAAAAGTCTACAACACTCGGGGTTCCCAAGCGGTCACCCATCTAAGTACTAACCGAGCTCGACGTTGCTTAACTTCGGTGTTCGAAAGGGAACCGGTGCTTTCAACGTGATATGGTCGTAGACATTAATATTTTGAAAAATATCCTTTTAGTGAAAACAATTATCATTAAATTTGAGAACAAACAAGAAAATTTATTTAAATTTAAAGTTTATAAATTAATTCATGTTGTGAAATGATAGATAGAGCGGTAAATAAGCATTTACCTTGATTAAAAAAATTCAACCATTTTAGTTTAACTATAGACAAAAATTTTTACCTTCAAAGTTTAATAAAAGTGATTTTGATGACAATATCGAAATTCAAAATGAATATATTATTATGAAATAATTAGCTAAAATTTTTAAAAAAATGTAATAAAAGTCTACAACACTCGGGGTTCCCAAGCGGTCACCCATCTAAGTACTAACCGAGCTCGACGTTGCTTAACTTCGGTGTTCGAAAGGGAACCGGTGCTTTCAACGTGATATGGTCGTAGACATTAATATTTTGAAAAATATCCTTTTAGTGAAAACAATTATCATTAAATTTGAGAACAAACAAGAAAATTTATTTAAATTTAAAGTTTATAAATTAATTCATGTTGTGAAATGATAGATAGAGCGGTAAATAAGCATTTACCTTGATTAAAAAAATTCAACCATTTTAGTTTAACTATAGACAAAAATTTTTACCTTCAAAGTTTAATAAAAGTGATTTTGATGACAATATCGAAATTCAAAATGAATATATTATTATGAAATAATTAGCTAAAAATTTTTTAAAAAATGTAATAAAAGTCTACAACACTCGGGGTTCCCAAGCGGTCACCCATCTAAGTACTAACCGAGCTCGACGTTGCTTAACTTTGGTGTTCGAAAGGGAACCGGTGCTTTCAACGTGATATGGTCGTAGACATTAATATTTTGAAAAATATCCTTTTAGTGAAAACAATTATCATTAAATTTGAGAACAAACAAGAAAATTTATTTAAATTTAAAGTTTATAAAATAATTCATGTTGTGAAATGATAGATAGAGCGGTAAATAAGCATTTACCTTGATTAAAAAAAATTCAACCATTTTAGTTTAACTATAGACAAAAATTTTTACCTTCAAAGTTTAATAAAAGTGATTTTGATGACAATATCGAAATTCAAAATGAATATATTATTATGAAATAATTAGCTAAAAATTTTTTAAAAAATGTAATAAAAGTCTACAACACTCGGGGTTCCCAAGCGGTCACCCATCTAAGTACTAACCGAGCTCGACGTTGCTTAACTTCGGTGTTCGAAAGGGAACCGGTGCTTTCAACGTGATATGGTCGTAGACATTAATATTTTGAAAAATATCCTTTTAGTGAAAACAATAATCATTAAATTTGAGAACAAACAAGAAAATTTATTTAAATTTAAAGTTTATAAAATAATTCATGTTGTGAAATGATAGATAGAGCGGTAAATAAGCATTTACCTTGATTAAAAAAATTCAACCATTTTAGTTTAACTATAGACAAAAATTTTACCTTCAAAGTTTAATAAAAGTGATTTTGATGACAATATCGAAATTCAAAATGAATATATTATTATGAAATAATTAGCTAAAATTTTTAAAAAATGTAATAAAAGTCTACAACACTCGGGGTTCCCAAGCGGTCACCCATCTAAGTACTAACCGAGCTCGACGTTGCTTAACTTTGGTGTTCGAAAGGGAACCGGTGCTTTCAACGTGATATGGTCGTAGACATTAATATTTTGAAAAATATCCTTTTAGTGAAAACAATTATCATTAAATTTGAGAACAAACAAGAAAATTTATTTAAATTTAAAGTTTATAAATTAATTCATGTTGTGAAATGATAGATAGAGCGGTAAATAAGCATTTACCTTGATTAAAAAAATTCAACCATTTTAGTTTAACTATAGACAAAAATTTTTACCTTCAAAGTTTAATAAAAGTGATTTTGATGACAATATCGAAATTCAAAATGAATATATTATTATGAAATAATTAGCTAAAATTTTAAAAAAAAATGTAATAAAAGTCTACAACACTCGGGGTTCCCAAGCGGTCACCCATCTAAGTACTAACCGAGCTCGACGTTGCTTAACTTCGGTGTTCGAAAGGGAACCGGTGCTTTCAACGTGATATGGTCGTAGACATTAATATTTTGAAAAATATCCTTTTAGTGAAAACAATTATCATTAAATTTGAGAACAAACAAGAAAATTTATTTAAATTTAAAGTTTATAAAATAATTCATGTTGTGAAATGATAGATAGAGCGGTAAATAAGCATTTACCTTGATTAAAAAAATTCAACCATTTTAGTTTAACTATAGACAAAAATTTTTACCTTCAAAGTTTAATAAAAGTGATTTTGATGACAATATCGAAATTCAAAATGAATATATTATTATGAAATAATTAGCTAAAATTTTTAAAAAAAATGTAATAAAAGTCTACAACACTCGGGGTTCCCAAGCGGTCACCCATCTAAGTACTAACCGAGCTCGACGTTGCTTAACTTCGGTGTTCGAAAGGGAACCGGTGCTTTCAACGTGATATGGTCGTAGACACTAACATTTTGAAAAATATCCTTTTAGTGAAAACAATTATCATTAAATTTGAGAACAAACAAGAAAATTTATTTAAATTTAAAGTTTATAAATTAATTCATGTTGTGAAATGATAGATAGAGCGGTAAATAAGCATTTACCTTGATTAAAAAAATTCAACCATTTTAGTTTAACTATAGACAAAAATTTTTACCTTCAAAGTTTAATAAAAGTGATTTTGATGACAATATCGAAATTCAAAATGAATATATTATTATGAAATAATTAGCTAAAATTTTAAAAAAAAATGTAATAAAAGTCTACAACACTCGGGGTTCCCAAGCGGTCACCCATCTAAGTACTAACCGAGCTCGACGTTGCTTAACTTCGGTGTTCGAAAGGGAACCGGTGCTTTCAACGTGATATGGTCGTAGACATTAATATTTTGAAAAATATCCTTTTAGTGAAAACAATTATCATTAAATTTGAGAACAAACAAGAAAATTTATTTAAATTTAAAGTTTATAAATTAATTCATGTTGTGAAATGATAGATAGAGCGGTAAATAAGCATTTACCTTGATTAAAAAAATTCAACCATTTTAGTTTAACTATAGACAAAAATTTTTACCTTCAAAGTTTAATAAAAGTGATTTTGATGACAATATCGAAATTCAAAATGAATATAATGTAATAAAAGTCTACAACACTCGGGGTTCCCAAGCGGTCACCCTACTAAGTACTAACCGAGCTTGACGTTGCTTAACTTCGGTGTTCGAAAGGGAACCGGTGCTTTCAACGTGATATGGTCGTAGACATTAATATTTTGAAAAATATCCTTTTAGTGAAAACAATTATCATTAAATTTGAGAACAAACAAGAAAATTTATTTAAATTTAAAGTTTATAAAATAATTCATGTTGTGAAATGATAGATAGAGCGGTAAATAAGCATTTACCTTGATTAAAAAAATTCAACCATTTTAGTTTAACTATAGACAAAAATTTTTACCTTCAAAGTTTAATAAAAGTGATTTTGATGACAATATCGAAATTCAAAATGAATATATTATTATGAAATAATTAGCTAAAATTTTAAAAAAAAATGTAATAAAAGTCTACAACACTCGGGGTTCCCAAGCGGTCACCCATCTAAGTACTAACCGAGCTCGACGTTGCTTAACTTCGGTGTTCGAAAGGGAACCGGTGCTTTCAACGTGATATGGTCGTAGACACTAATATTTTGAAAAATATCCTTTTAGTGAAAACAATAATCATTAAATTTGAGAACAAACAAGAAAATTTATTTAAATTTAAAGTTTATAAATTAATTCATGTTGTGAAATGATAGATAGAGCGGTAAATAAGCATTTACCTTGATTAAAAAAATTCAACCATTTTAGTTTAACTATAGACAAAAATTTTTACCTTCAAAGTTTAATAAAAGTGATTTTGATGACAATATCGAAATTCAAAATGAATATAATGTAATAAAAGTCTACAACACTCGGGGTTCCCAAGCGGTCACCCATTAAGTACTAACCGAGCTTGACGTTGCTTAACTTCGGTGTTCGAAAGGGAACCGGTGCTTTCAACGTGATATGGTCGTAGACATTAATATTTTGAAAAATATCCTTTTAGTGAAAACAATTATCATTAAATTTGAGAACAAACAAGAAAATTTATTTAAATTTAAAGTTTATAAAATAATTCATGTTGTGAAATGATAGATAGAGCGGTAAATAAGCATTTACCTTGATTAAAAAAATTCAACCATTTTAGTTTAACTATAGACAAAAATTTTTACCTTCAAAGTTTAATAAAAGTGATTTTGATGACAATATCGAAATTCAAAATGAATATATTATTATGAAATAATTAGCTAAAATTTTAAAAAAAAATGTAATAAAAGTCTACAACACTCGGGGTTCCCAAGCGGTCACCCATCTAAGTACTAACCGAGCTCGACGTTGCTTAACTTCGGTGTTCGAAAGGGAACCGGTGCTTTCAACGTGATATGGTCGTAGACATTAATATTTTGAAAAATATCCTTTTAGTGAAAACAATTATCATTAAATTTGAGAACAAACAAGAAAATTTATTTAAATTTAAAGTTTATAAATTAATTCATGTTGTGAAATGATAGATAGAGCGGTAAATAAGCATTTACCTTGATTAAAAAAATTCAACCATTTTAGTTTAACTATAGACAAAAATTTTTACCTTCAAAGTTTAATAAAAGTGATTTTGATGACAATATCGAAATTCAAAATGAATATAATGTAATAAAAGTCTACAACACTCGGGGTTCCCAAGCGGTCACCCATCTAAGTACTAACCGAGCTCGACGTTGCTTAACTTCGGTGTTCGAAAGGGAACCGGTGCTTTCAACGTGATATGGTCGTAGACATTAATATTTTGAAAAATATCCTTTTAGTGAAAACAATTATCATTAAATTTGAGAACAAACAAGAAAATTTATTTAAATTTAAAGTTTATAAAATAATTCATGTTATGAAATGATAGATAGAGCGGTAAATAAGCATTTACCTTGATTAAAAAAATTCAACCATTTTAGTTTAACTATAGACAAAAATTTTTACCTTCAAAGTTTAATAAAAGTGATTTTGATGACAATATCGAAATTCAAAATGAATATATTATTATGAAATAATTAGCTAAAATTTTTAAAAAAAATGTAATAAAAGTCTACAACACTCGGGGTTCCCAAGCGGTCACCCATCTAAGTACTAACCGAGCTCGACGTTGCTTAACTTCGGTGTTCGAAAGGGAACCGGTGCTTTCAACGTGATATGGTCGTAGACACTAATATTTTGAAAAATATCCTTTTAGTGAAAACAATAATCATTAAATTTGAGAACAAACAAGAAAATTTATTTAAATTTAAAGTTTATAAATTAATTCATGTTGTGAAATGATAGATAGAGCGGTAAATAAGCATTTACCTTGATTAAAAAAATTCAACCATTTTAGTTTAACTATAGACAAAAATTTTTACCTTCAAAGTTTAATAAAAGTGATTTTGATGACAATATCGAAATTCAAAATGAATATAATGTAATAAAAGTCTACAACACACGGGGTTCCCAAGCGGTCACCCATCTAAGTACTAACCGAGCTCGACGTTGCTTAACTTCGGTGTTCGAAAGGGAACCGGTGCTTTCAACGTGATATGGTCGTAGACATTAATATTTTGAAAAATATCCTTTTAGTGAAAACAATTATCATTAAATTTGAGAACAAACAAGAAAATTTATTTAAATTTAAAGTTTATAAAATAATTCATGTTGTGAAATGATAGATAGAGCGGTAAATAAGCATTTACCTTGATTAAAAAAATTCAACCATTTTAGTTTAACTATAGACAAAAATTTTTACCTTCAAAGTTTAATAAAAGTGATTTTGATGACAATATCGAAATTCAAAATGAATATATTATTATGAAATAATTAGCTAAAATTTTAAAAAAAATGTAATAAAAGTCTACAACACTCGGGGTTCCCAAGCGGTCACCCATCTAAGTACTAACCGAGCTCGACGTTGCTTAACTTCGGTGTTCGAAAGGGAACCGGTGCTTTCAACGTGATATGGTCGTAGACATTAATATTTTGAAAAATATCCTTTTAGTGAAAACAATTATCATTAAATTTGAGAACAAACAAGAAAATTTATTTAAATTTAAAGTTTATAAATTAATTCATGTTGTGAAATGATAGATAGAGCGGTAAATAAGCATTTACCTTGATTAAAAAAATTCAACCATTTTAGTTTAACTATAGACAAAAATTTTTACCTTCAAAGTTTAATAAAAGTGATTTTGATGACAATATCGAAATTCAAAATGAATATATTATGAAATAACAAATAAAAAGTCTACAACACTCGGGGTTCCCAAGCGGTCACCCATCTAAGTACTAACCGAGCTCGACGTTGCTTAACTTCGGTGTTCGAAAGGGAACCGGTGCTTTCAACGTGATATGGTCGTAGACATTAATATTTTGAAAAATATCCTTTTAGTGAAAACAATTATCATTAAATTTGAGAACAAACAAGAAAATTTATTTAAATTTAAAGTTTATAAATTAATTCATGTTGTGAAATGATAGATAGAGCGGTAAATAAGCATTTACCTTGATTAAAAAAATTCAACCATTTTAGTTTAACTATAGACAAAAATTTTTACCTTCAAAGTTTAATAAAAGTGATTTTGATGACAATATCGAAATTCAAAATGAATATATTATTATGAAATAATTAGCTAAAATTTTTAAAAAAAATGTAATAAAAGTCTACAACACTCGGGGTTCCCAAGCGGTCACCCATCTAAGTACTAACCGAGCTCGACGTTGCTTAACTTCGGTGTTCGAAAGGGAACCGGTGCTTTCAACGTGATATGGTCGTAGACACTAATATTTTGAAAAATATCCTTTTAGTGAAAACAATAATCATTAAATTTGAGAACAAACAAGAAAATTTATTTAAATTTAAAGTTTATAAATTAATTCATAAGAAATAGAGCGGTAAATAAGTTTACCTTGATTAAAAATTCAACCATTTTAGTTTAACTATAGACAAAAATTTATCAAAGTTTAATAAAGTGATTTTGATGACAATATCGAAATTCAAATAATATAAAAAAAAAAAAATGTTAAAACACACTCTTCCCAACACCAAATATAAAAATATTCATTTTGAATTTCGATATTGTCATCAAAATCACTTTTATTAAACTTTGAAGGTAAAATTTTTGTCTATAGTTAAACTAAAATGGTTGAATTTTTAATCAAGGTAAATTTATTTACCGTTCTATCATTTCACAACATGAATTAATTTATAAACTTTAAATTTAAATAAATTTTCTTGTTTGTTCTCAAATTTAATGATTATTGTTTTCACTAAAAGGATATTTTTCAAAATATTAGTGTCTACGACCATATCACGTTGAAAGCACCGGTTCCCTTTCGAACACCGAAGTTAAGCAACGTCGAGCTCGGTTAGTACTTAGATGGGTGACCGCTTGGGAACCCCGAGTGTTGTAGACCTTTTATTACATTTTTTTAAAAATTTTAGCTAATTATTTCATAATAATATATTCATTTTGAATTTCGATATTGTCATCAAAATCACTTTTATTAAACTTTGAAGGTAAAAATTTTTGTCTATAGTTAAACTAAAATGGTTGAATTTTTTTAATCAAGGTAAATGCTTATTTACCGCTCTATCTATCATTTCACAACATGAATTAATTTATAAACTTTAAATTTAAATAAATTTTCTTGTTTGTTCTCAAATTTAATGATTATTGTTTTCACTAAAAGGATATTTTTCAAAATATTAGTGTCTACGACCATATCACGTTGAAAGCACCGGTTCCCTTTCGAACACCGAAGTTAAGCAACGTCGAGCTCGGTTAGTACTTAGATGGGTGACCGCTTGGGAACCCCGAGTGTTGTAGACTTTTATTACATTTTTTTAAAATTTTAGCTAATTATTTCATAATAATATATTCATTTTGAATTTCGATATTGTCATCAAAATCACTTTTATTAAACTTTGAAGGTAAAAATTTTTGTCTATAGTTAAACTAAAATGGTTGAATTTTTTTAATCAAGGTAAATGCTTATTTACCGCTCTATCTATCATTTCACAACATGAATTAATTTATAAACTTTAAATTTAAATAAATTTTCTTGTTTGTTCTCAAATTTAATGATTATTGTTTTCACTAAAAGGATATTTTTCAAAATATTAATGTCTACGACCATATCACGTTGAAAGCACCGGTTCCCTTTCGAACACCGAAGTTAAGCAACGTCGAGCTCGGTTAGTACTTAGATGGGTGACCGCTTGGGAACCCCGAGTGTTGTAGACTTTTATTACATTTTTTTAAATTTTAGCTATTCATAATAATATATTCATTTTGAATTTCGATATTGTCATCAAAATCACTTTTATTAAACTTTGAAGGTAAAATTTTTGTCTATAGTTAAACTAAAATGGTTGAATTTTTTTAATCAAGGTAAATGCTTATTTACCGCTCTATCTATCATTTCACAACATGAATTAATTTATAAACTTTAAATTTAAATAAATTTTCTTGTTTGTTCTCAAATTTAATGATAATTGTTTTCACTAAAAGGATATTTTTCAAAATATTAATGTCTACGACCATATCACGTTGAAAGCACCGGTTCCCTTTCGAACACCGAAGTTAAGCAACGTCGAGCTCGGTTAGTACTTAGATGGGTGACCGCTTGGGAACCCCGAGTGTTGTAGACTTTTATTACATTTTTTTATTTTACTAATTATTTCATAATAATATATTCATTTTGAATTTCGATATTGTCATCAAAATCACTTTTATTAAACTTTGAAGGTAAAAATTTTTGTCTATAGTTAAACTAAAATGGTTGAATTTTTTTAATCAAGGTAAATGCTTATTTACCGCTCTATCTATCATTTCACAACATGAATTAATTTATAAACTTTAAATTTAAATAAATTTTCTTGTTTGTTCTCAAATTTAATGATTATTGTTTTCACTAAAAGGATATTTTTCAAAATATTAATGTCTACGACCATATCACGTTGAAAGCACCGGTTCCCTTTCGAACACCGAAGTTAAGCAACGTCGAGCTCGGTTAGTACTTAGATGGGTGACCGCTTGGCCCAGTGTTGTAGACTTTTATTACATTTTTAAAAATTTTTATAATTATTTCATAATAATATATTCATTTTGAATTTCGATATTGTCATCAAAATCACTTTTATTAAACTTTGAAGGTAAAAATTTTTGTCTATAGTTAAACTAAAATGGTTGAATTTTTTTAATCAAGGTAAATGCTTATTTACCGCTCTATCTATCATTTCACAACATGAATTAATTTATAAACTTTAAATTTAAATAAATTTTCTTGTTTGTTCTCAAATTTAATGATTATTGTTTTCACTAAAAGGATATTTTTCAAAATATTAATGTCTACGACCATATCACGTTGAAAGCACCGGTTCCCTTTCGAACACCGAAGTTAAGCAACGTCGAGCTCGGTTAGTACTTAGATGGGTGACCGCTTGGGAACCCCGAGTGTTGTAGACTTTTATTACATTTTTAATTTTCATTTCTATAATATATTCATTTTGAATTTCGATATTGTCATCAAAATCACTTTTATTAAACTTTGAAGGTAAAAATTTTTGTCTATAGTTAAACTAAAATGGTTGAATTTTTTTAATCAAGGTAAATGCTTATTTACCGCTCTATCTATCATTTCACAACATGAATTAATTTATAAACTTTAAATTTAAATAAATTTTCTTGTTTGTTCTCAAATTTAATGATTATTGTTTTCACTAAAAGGATATTTTTCAAAATATTAATGTCTACGACCATATCACGTTGAAAGCACCGGTTCCCTTTCGAACACCGAAGTTAAGCAACGTCGAGCTCGGTTAGTACTTAGATGGGTGACCGCTTGGCGGAACCCCGTGTGTTGTAGACTTTTTTTACCTCACTTTTATTACATTAATTTTACCTAATTATTTCATAATAATATATTCATTTTGAATTTCGATATTGTCATCAAAATCACTTTTATTAAACTTTGAAGGTAAAATTTTTGTCTATAGTTAAACTAAAATGGTTGAATTTTTTAATCAAGGTAAATGCTTATTTACCGCTCTATCTATCATTTCACAACATGAATTAATTTATAAACTTTAAATTTAAATAAATTTTCTTGTTTGTTCTCAAATTTAATGATTATTGTTTTCACTAAAAGGATATTTTTCAAAATATTAATGTCTACGACCATATCACGTTGAAAGCACCGGTTCCCTTTCGAACACCGAAGTTAAGCAACGTCGAGCTCGGTTAGTACTTAGATGGGTGACCGCTTGGGAACCCCGAGTGTTGTAGACTTTTATTACATTTTTTTAAAAATTTTAGCTAATTATTTCATAATAATATATTCATTTTGAATTTCGATATTGTCATCAAAATCACTTTTATTAAACTTTGAAGGTAAAAATTTTTGTCTATAGTTAAACTAAAATGGTTGAATTTTTTTAATCAAGGTAAATGCTTATTTACCGCTCTATCTATCATTTCACAACATGAATTAATTTATAAACTTTAAATTTAAATAAATTTTCTTGTTTGTTCTCAAATTTAATGATTATTGTTTTCACTAAAAGGATATTTTTCAAAATATTAATGTCTACGACCATATCACGTTGAAAGCACCTGGTTCCCTTTCGAACACCGAAGTTAAGCAACGTCGAGCTCGGTTAGTACTTAGATGGGTGACCGCTTGGGAACCCCGAGTGTTGTAGACTTTTATTACATTTTTTTAAAATTTTAGCTAATTATTTCATAATAATATATTCATTTTGAATTTCGATATTGTCATCAAAATCACTTTTATTAAACTTTGAAGGTAAAAATTTTTGTCTATAGTTAAACTAAAATGGTTGAATTTTTTTAATCAAGGTAAATGCTTATTTACCGCTCTATCTATCATTTCACAACATGAATTATTTTATAAACTTTAAATTTAAATAAATTTTCTTGTTTGTTCTCAAATTTAATGATAATTGTTTTCACTAAAAGGATATTTTTCAAAATATTAATGTCTACGACCATATCACGTTGAAAGCACCGGTTCCCTTTCGAACACCGAAGTTAAGCAACGTCAAGCTCGGTTAGTACTTAGATGGGTGACCGCTTAGAAACCTTTTTATTACATTGTTTTAAAGACTTTTATTACATAATATATATTCATTTTGAATTTCGATATTGTCATCAAAATCACTTTTATTAAACTTTGAAGGTAAAATTTTTGTCTATAGTTAAACTAAAATGGTTGAATTTTTTTAATCAAGGTAAATGCTTATTTACCGCTCTATCTATCATTTCACAACATGAATTAATTTATAAACTTTAAATTTAAATAAATTTTCTTGTTTGTTCTCAAATTTAATGATTATTGTTTTCACTAAAAGGATATTTTTCAAAATATTAATGTCTACGACCATATCACGTTGAAAGCACCGGTTCCCTTTCGAACACCGAAGTTAAGCAACGTCGAGCTCGGTTAGTACTTAGATGGGTGACCGCTTGGGAACCCCGAGTGTTGTAGACTTTTATTACATTTTTTTAAAAATTTTAGCTAATTATTTCATAATAATATATTCATTTAGAATTTCGATATTGTCATCAAAATCACTTTTATTAAACTTTGAAGGTAAAATTTTTGTCTATAGTTAAACTAAAATGGTTGAATTTTTTTAATCAAGGTAAATGCTTATTTACCGCTCTATCTATCATTTCACAACATGAATTATTTTATAAACTTTAAATTTAAATAAATTTTCTTGTTTGTTCTCAAATTTAATGATAATTGTTTTCACTAAAAGGATATTTTTCAAAATATTAATGTCTACGACCATATCACGTTGAAAGCACCGGTTCCCTTTCGAACACCGAAGTTAAGCAACGTCAAGCTCGGTTAGTACTTAGATGGGTGACCGCTTGGGAACCCCGAGTGTTGTAGACTTTTATTACATTTTTTTAAATTTTACTAATTATTTCATAATAATATATTCATTTTGAATTTCGATATTGTCATCAAAATCACTTTTATTAAACTTTGAAGGTAAAAATTTTTGTCTATAGTTAAACTAAAATGGTTGAATTTTTTAATCAAGGTAAATGCTTATTTACCGCTCTATCTATCATTTCACAACATGAATTAATTTATAAACTTTAAATTTAAATAAATTTTCTTGTTTGTTCTCAAATTTAATGATTATTGTTTTCACTAAAAGGATATTTTTCAAAATAATAATGTCTACGACCATATTACGTTGAAAGCACCGGTTTCCTTTCGAACACCGAAGTTAAGCAACGTCGAACTCGGTTAGTACTTAGATGGGTGACCGCTTGGGAACCCCGAGTGTTGTAGACTTTTATTACATTTTTTTAAAAATTTTAGCTAATTATTTCATAATAATATATTCATTTTGAATTTCGATATTGTCATCAAAATCACTTTTATTAAACTTTGAAGGTAAAAATTTTTGTCTATAGTTAAACTAAAATGGTTGAATTTTTTAATCAAGGTAAATGCTTATTTACCGCTCTATCTATCATTTCACAACATGAATTATTTTATAAACTTTAAATTTAAATAAATTTTCTTGTTTGTTCTCAAATTTAATGATAATTGTTTTCACTAAAAGGATATTTTTCAAAATATTAATGTCTACGACCATATCACGTTGAAAGCACCGGTTCCCTTTCGAACACCGAAGTTAAGCAACGTCGAGCTCGGTTAGTACTTAGATGGGTGACCGCTTGGGAACCCCGAGTGTTGTAGACTTTTATTACATTTTTTTTAAAATTTTACTAATTTTTCATAATAATATATTCATTTTGAATTTCGATATTGTCATCAAAATCACTTTTATTAAACTTTGAAGGTAAAATTTTTGTCTATAGTTAAACTAAAATGGTTGAATTTTTTAATCAAGGTAAATGCTTATTTACCGCTCTATCTATCATTTCACAACATGAATTAATTTATAAACTTTAAATTTAAATAAATTTTCTTGTTTGTTCTCAAATTTAATGATTATTGTTTTCACTAAAAGGATATTTTTCAAAATATTAGTGTCTACGACCATATCACGTTGAAAGCACCGGTTCCCTTTCGAACACCGAAGTTAAGCAACGTCGAGCTCGGTTAGTACTTAGATGGGTGACCGCTTGGGAACCCGCGAGTGTTGTAGACTTTTATTACATTTTTTTAAAATTTTTAGCTAATTATTTCATAATAATATATTCATTTTGAATTTCGATATTGTCATCAAAATCACTTTTATTAAACTTTGAAGGTAAAAATTTTTGTCTATAGTTAAACTAAAATGGTTGAATTTTTTAATCAAGGTAAATGCTTATTTACCGCTCTATCTATCATTTCACAACATGAATTATTTTATAAACTTTAAATTTAAATAAATTTTCTTGTTTGTTCTCAAATTTAATGATTATTGTTTTCACTAAAAGGATATTTTTCAAAATATTAGTGTCTACGACCATATCACGTTGAAAGCACCTGTTGTCTTTCGAACACCGAAGTTAAGCAATGTCGAGCTCGGTTAGTACTTAGATGGGTGACCGCTTGGGAACCCCGAGTGTTGTAGACTTTTATTACATTTTTTTTAAAAATTTTAGCTAATTATTTCATAATAATATATTCATTTTGAATTTCGATATTGTCATCAAAATCACTTTTATTAAACTTTGAAGGTAAAAATTTTTGTCTATAGTTAAACTAAAATGGTTGAATTTTTTAATCAAGGTAAATGCTTATTTACCGCTCTATCTATCATTTCACAACATGAATTATTTTATAAACTTTAAATTTAAATAAATTTTCTTGTTTGTTCTCAAATTTAATGATAATTGTTTTCACTAAAAGGATATTTTTCAAAATATTAATGTCTACGACCATATCACGTTGAAAGCACCGGTTCCCTTTCGAACACCGAAGTTAAGCAACGTCGAGCTCGGTTAGTACTTAGATGGGTGACCGCTTGGGAACCCCGAGTGTTGTAGACTTTTATTACATTTTTAAATTTTAGCTATTATTTCATAATAATATATTCATTTTGAATTTCGATATTGTCATCAAAATCACTTTTATTAAACTTTGAAGGTAAAAATTTTTGTCTATAGTTAAACTAAAATGGTTGAATTTTTTAATCAAGGTAAATGCTTATTTACCGCTCTATCTATCATTTCACAACATGAATTAATTTATAAACTTTAAATTTAAATAAATTTTCTTGTTTGTTCTCAAATTTAATGATTATTGTTTTCACTAAAAGGATATTTTTCAAAATGTTAGTGTCTACGACCATATCACGTTGAAAGCACCGGTTCCCTTTCGAACACCGAAGTTAAGCAACGTCGAGCTCGGTTAGTACTTAGATGGGTGACCCCTTGGGAACCCCGAGTGTTGTGACTTTTATTACATTTTTTTTAAATTTTAGCTAATTATTTCATAATAATATATTCATTTTGAATTTCGATATTGTCATCAAAATCACTTTTATTAAACTTTGAAGGTAAAAATTTTTGTCTATAGTTAAACTAAAATGGTTGAATTTTTAATCAAGGTAAATGCTTATTTACCGCTCTATCTATCATTTCACAACATGAATTATTTTATAAACTTTAAATTTAAATAAATTTTCTTGTTTGTTCTCAAATTTAATGATAATTGTTTTCACTAAAAGGATATTTTTCAAAATATTAATGTCTACGACCATATCACGTTGAAAGCACCGGTTCCCTTTCGAACACCGAAGTTAAGCAACGTCGAGCTCGGTTAGTACTTAGATGGGTGACCGCTTGGGAACCCCGAGTGTTGTAGACTTTTATTACATTTTTTAAAATTTTAGCTAATTATTTCATAATAATATATTCATTTTGAATTTCGATATTGTCATCAAAATCACTTTTATTAAACTTTGAAGGTAAAAATTTTTGTCTATAGTTAAACTAAAATGGTTGAATTTTTTTAATCAAGGTAAATGCTTATTTACCGCTCTATCTATCATTTCACAACATGAATTATTTTATAAACTTTAAATTTAAATAAATTTTCTTTGTTTGTTCTCAAATTTAATGATTATTGTTTTCACTAAAAGGATATTTTTCAAAATATTAATGTCTACGACCATATCACGTTGAAAGCACCGGTTCCCTTTCGAACACCGAAGTTAAGCAACGTCAAGCTCGGTTAGTACTTAGATGGGTTACCGCTTGGGAACCCCACAGTGTTGTAGATTTTTATTACATTATATTCATTTTGAATTTCGATATTGTCATCAAAATCACTTTTATTAAACTTTGAAGGTAAAAATTTTTGTCTATAGTTAAACTAAAATGGTTGAATTTTTTTAATCAAGGTAAATGCTTATTTACCGCTCTATCTATCATTTCACAACATGAATTAATTTATAAACTTTAAATTTAAATAAATTTTTCTTGTTTGTTCTCAAATTTAATGATAATTGTTTTCACTAAAAGGATATTTTTCAAAATATTAATGTCTACGACCATATCAGTTGAAAGCACCGGTTCCCTTTCGAACACCGAAGTTAAGCAACGTCGAGCTCGGTTAGTACTTAGATGGGTGACCGCTTGGGAACCCCGAGTGTTGTAGACTTTTATTACATTTTTTTTTAAATTTTAGCTAATTATTTCATAATAATATATTCATTTTGAATTTCGATATTGTCATCAAAATCACTTTTATTAAACTTTGAAGGTAAAAATTTTTGTGCTATAGTTAAACTAAAATGGTTGAATTTTTTAATCAAGGTAAATGCTTATTTACCGCTCTATCTATCATTTCACAACATGAATTAATGTATAAACTTTAAATTTAAATAAATTTTCTTGTTTGTTCTCAAATTTAATGATTATTGTTTTCACTAAAAGGATATTTTTTCAAAATATTATGTCTACGACCATATCACGTTGAAAGCACCGGTTCCCTTTCGAACACCGAAGTTAAGCAACGTCGAGCTCGGTTAGTACTTAGATGGGTGACCGCTTGGGAACCCCGATAGACTTTTATTACATTTTTTAAAATTTTAATTATTTCATAATAATATATTCATTTTGAATTTCGATATTGTCATCAAAATCACTTTTATTAAACTTTGAAGGTAAAAATTTTTGTCTATAGTTAAACTAAAATGGTTGAATTTTATTAATCAAGGTAAATGCTTATTTACCGCTCTATCTATCATTTCACAACATGAATTAATGTATAAACTTTAAATTTAAATAAATTTTCTTGTTTGTTCTCAAATTTAATGATTATTGTTTTCACTAAAAGGATATTTTTCAAAATATTAGTGTCTACGACCATATCACGTTGAAAGCACCTGTTCCCTTTCGAACACCGAAGTTAAGCAACGTCGAGATCGGTTAGTACTTAGATGGGTGACCGCTTGGGAACCCCGAGTGTTGTAGACTTTTATTACATTTTTTTTTAAAATTTTAGCTAATTATTTCATAATAATATATTCATTTTGAATTTCGATATTGTCATCAAAATCACTTTTATTAAACTTTGAAGGTAAAATTTTTGTCTATAGTTAAACTAAAATGGTTGAATTTTTTTAATCAAGGTAAATGCTTATTTACCGCTCTATCTATCATTTCACAACATGAATTATTTTATAAACTTTAAATTTAAATAAATTTTCTTGTTTGTTCTCAAATTTAATGATAATTGTTTTCACTAAAAGGATATTTTTCAAAATAATAATGTCTACGACCATATCACGTTGAAGCACCGGTTCCCTTTCGAACACCGAAGTCTAAACGTCAAGCTCGGTTAGTACTTAGATGGGTAACCGTTTGGGAACCCTGAGTGTTGTAGACTTTTATTACATTATATTCATTTTGAATTTCGATATTGTCATCAAAAATCACTTTTATTAAACTTTGAAGGTAAAAATTTTTGTCTATGGTCAAACTAAAATGGTTGAATTTTTTTAATCAAGGTAAATGCTTATTTACCGCTCTATCTATCATTTCACAACATGAATTAATTTATAAACTTTAAATTTAAATAAATTTTCTTGTTTGTTCTCAAATTTAATGATAATTGTTTTCACTAAAAGGATATTTTTCAAAATATTAATGTCTACGACCATATCACGTTGAAAGCACCGGTTATCCTTCGAACACCGAAGTTAAGCAACGTCAAGCTCGGTTAGGTAAATTAGTAGGGTGACCGCTTGGGAACCCCGAGTGTTGTAGACTT